>VWPU01008918.1:0-52156 GCA_013398955.1 Callaeas wilsoni
TGGTGTCACCCTCTGAGGAAGCTTGCAGTTGCAGGAAAGGCTCCCCGCGGGGGGGTTGAGATGCCTGTCCCTGAGCCCTGGTCACTCACGTCCTCTGTCCCCATTGCAGGTGCGAATCTTCTGTCCTGCCTCCTCCTCCTGTGGCTTGGTATACTGCTGGAGAAGGGGCTCATTGGTGGACTCCTCTTCTTCCTCTTCAAGCGCATGGAGAGAAAAGCATCGGAGATGTTGCCCTATCCTGCGTCTTCTCAGTCCCCGGCTTCTTGAGCTGGGTCTCAGGGCTTGGCCACCGCCAGCAATGGCACGTGAACCTGGAAATAAATGAACCAGGATAGAGAGGTTTTTGTGGGCTGCTCCGCATCGCCAGTCCCGGCCCTGGCCATGGCCTGACACCCGCTCTGCGCTGGGCCTCGGCGCTGCCCATCCCCGGGACTCAGTGCTGCCCACCGGGGTCGGTGCTGCCCGTCCCAGTGCTCAGTGCCCAGTGCTGCACACACGGGGCTCAGCGTCCGGTGCTGCCCACCCACTCTAGTGCTCGGTGCTGTCCATCCCGGTGCCTGTTGCTCGGTGCTCGATGCCCGGTACCCGGTGCCCGGTGCTCGGTACCCGGTGCTCGGTGCTGGCCATCCCGGTACCCGGTGCCCAGAACCCAGTGCTCAGTGCTGCCCACCCTAGTGCTCAGTGCTGCACATCCCGATGCCCGGTTCTCGGTGCTGGCCATCCTGCTACCCGGTGCCCGGTACCTGGTGCTCAGTGCTGCCCACCCTACTGCTGGGTGCTGCCCATCCCGGTGCCCGGTACCAGGTGCTCGGTACCCGGTGCTCGGTACCCGGTGCCCGGTACCTGGTGCCCGGTGCCCGGTGCTCGGTGCCCGGTGCCCGGTACCCAGTGCCTGGTGCCCGGTGCCCGGTTCCCGGTGCCCGGTACCCGGTGCTCGGTGCCCGGTGCCCGGTGCTCGGTACCCGGTACCCGGTGCCCGATGCTCGGAACCCGGTGCTCGGTGCTCGGAACCCGGTGCTCGGTGCCCGGTACCCGGTACACAGTGCTCGGTACCCGGTGCCCGGTGCCCAATGCTCGGTACACGGTACCCGGTGCCTGGTGCTCGGTGCCCGGTGCTCGGTACCCGGTGCCTTGTGCTCGGTGCCCGGTGCTCGGTGCCCGGTACCCGGTACCCGGTGCTCGGTGCCCGGTACCCGGTGCTCGGTACCCGGTGCTCGGTGCCCGGCTCTCACTCCGAGGCCGGGCGCAGCGCAGTGGCACCTCCTGGCCGACAGGGGCCGCTGTGCGCAGGCCGGGCGTCGCGCGTCTCCCCGCGTGTTTCCGGCCGGGCGGGTTTGGCGGCGCACGCGGGGGTGGTGCGGGGCGGCCCGGCGGGGTTTGGGTGCTGCACCGCGGCAAGATGGCGGACAGGGAGGAGGCGCTGAGGGAGTTCGTGGCCGTGACCGGCGCCGAGGAGGAGCGAGCGCGGTTCTTCCTCGAGTCCGCCGGCTGGGACCTCCAGGTACCTTCGCCGCTGCCCTCCGCTCTCCCCAGCCCGGTGCGGGGATCGGCGGGGCCGTGGCTCAGGAGGCCGTGGCGCTGGCGGGGGCAGCGCTGGGCCGGAGGTCGGTGTCCCACAGGCTCAGGCCTCGCCCCCGTCCGTCGCCGGGCTCAGCCCTTGCGGCGGGGCCGTGGACTGGCTGAGACTGAGGCCCCTCCTGGTTCTCTCGTTCGCTTTCTAGCGCGAGGTGAGGGACGGTGGGTGTGGGGTTTGCAGGGGTTGTGTAGGTTTTCCTGGAATGCTGGTGAGGTTTTCAGCGCTGTGCTGTTGGCGCTGTCAGCAAACAAACTGAGGAGGAGTCAGCCACCGTTCTGACCTGCTGCTGTCCCTGCTCCTCCTCAAACTGGCTGTGTTAAACTCTGAGTCTGCTCATGGATGGCACAAAAGCTGCTTTTTCAGAACAGTAATTTTGGCATGAGCGCTGTATAAGTGCTGCAGAAGAAGGGTGCTGACATTCCCTGACAGGGAGGATGACATCCCTGCAGCAGTGAGTGTCCTGCCATGACACAGCCAAATAGCACAACCTGCTGAGGCCTCATCTTTGTCAGGACCTGCAACAGGGGAAATGCCATGAAGTGTCTTCAGTGTGAGGTGCCTTAGGAAGTTCAGCGTGACAGAGGCTTCAGCTGGGTTGTTTGTGGGTATTTTTCCTGAGGAGCTTTGGTGGTTTTCCTTTCCAGATTGCACTCGCCAGTTTCTATGAGGACGGGGGTGATGAGGACATCCTGACGCTTCCCCAGCCCACACCCAGCTCCATATCCAGAGGCACTGGAGCCAGGTGAGGAGGGAGCTTCAGCTCCATGCTGGAAGCCTAACAAAACACAAGCTTAGTAAAGCACTGATTGTGTTAATTTTCAGGAGAAGTAGCTCTGTGTTTAGGTTTGCTTCACTTTGTGTGGCTCTGTAGAAATTGTGAAAACCTGAGCGTTTGTACATCACAAGCATGGGCATTATTGCACAACTAAGGCAGAGTTAGGAAAACTTGCCTCATTGCTCAGGAAAAGCTTGATTTATCTTTTGACATAAAAAACAGTCTGGTGGTGACCTTTCATTTAAGCAAATCATAACTCTGCAGGAAGAGTATTTTCTCATTTTTTGTGATGCCTGAGCTGATCAAGCTGAGCATTTTACAAAACAAAAAAGTGAATTTTACCTTACCAAACCCCTTTGAAGTTGAGGAATGCTGTCCAGTTCTGAAGAGGAGTTGCTGCCTGTGTCTTGAAGGAAAAGTGCTCTCAGGTCAGGCATTGGTGAACAGAGCCCACCTTGCAGAAGGAGCCTGTTTCAGTGTGGAATGTTCCAGCCGGGAATGTGTCTCAAGGCTGGCATCCTTCTTGCTGGATTTTTGCAGTGACCATCGAGTAACCTCGTTCAGAGACCTTGTGCATGCACAGGAGGAGGATGACGAAGAGGAGGAGGGACAGCGGTAAGTTTGCAGCTGAAGGCTCAAACGCTGGGTGTTTATCCCTTTCCTTTTGGGAGGACTTGCTGCTTGTGTGCAGCTTCTTGGGAAAAACAGGTTTACATGGATATGAAGCTCCTGTAATGAAACATTTGAAGTTTGACAGGGCAGGTTCGTCAGTGCAAAGCCTGCGCACAAGGACGTGCTCAGCTGTGTAAGCACCAGCTCTCAGCACTGAGAGGAAGCCTAAAGTGGGATGTGGAAGCCCTGGGTTAAGAATAGAAAACAGCCAGATCCTCATTTGTGTCCCTAGGGAACGGAAATGTGGGACTTATGCAGGGACTGGTTTTCTTACTGCTTGGGGTTTTGGGAGTTTATTTTGGTCGGGGTTTTGGTTTTGGTTCTTTTTTTTTTAAAGTGTTGCTAAAGGGTAAAGTAATGGAGTGTGGAGGCAGAAATAAAAACGTAGAGCCCCTTTCCAGGGGGAACATGGAGTATTAGTAGGACAGTCTCCTAAAATGTCAGCTCTAAGTAGTTAAATACCCTTAAGGTTGACGGGCAAGGTAAATGGAATGGAAATGATGTATGTGAAGGGGTGGCTCGGCCTGGATGGGCCATGGTCTGCAGGCAGCTGGGAGCTCACTCTGTGTGTTACAAGCCATCTGGAAGCTAATAAACCAAATCTTCCAGAAGTGCTTAATTGCACTTCAGTGACTGTGCATCCATTGCTTCCAGTTGAGATCTGTCCTTTGTGTGGCGTGAACGTGTGCCTTCCCTCAGAATTCCAGCTGGATGTTGCTCTGACAGGTCAGAGATTTGCTGGAAGCTTTGCTCAGCTGGGTAATCGAGCTGGTACCGGTGTTTAAAACTGGGCTTGTCCCTCTGGGCTGTTCCTCTTCCCAGATCTGAGCATTGTTACCACTTTATTGCTCTTGATCCATGGGTAATTTACAGTAATTGACATAAAAAGAAAGTCCCTGCAGTACAGGAGCTTGCACGTGGCTGCAGTGGGAGACACAGTGGTGGTAGCCAGTGTTTGTAGATCCGAGGGGTTTCACTGAGCTGCAGAAGCACGAACAAGTGAGCCCTGATCCAAGCTGCTGGGTCCTGCAGAGGCAGCGGGCAGGGCTCACCAGGAGCCGGGTGCTTTCTGTTAGGTTTTATGCCGGCGGCTCGGAAAGAAGTGGCCAGCAGATCGTGGGTCCTCCGAGGAAGAAGAGTCCCAACGAGCTGGTGGAGGATCTGTTCAAGGGAGCCAAGGAACACGGCGCGGTGGCAGTCGATCGGACAGCCAAGAGCGGTGGCGAGACGAGCAAGCCAAAGGTGAGGAGGGATGAGTTCTTCCTTCTGTTCCCTGTTTCAGTTAAGGCTCCAGCATGCCAGCTGTTTGGTACTGAGGAGTCCTGGAATTATCTCAGCACTTCTCTCTTAGTGCAGCTCCATTTTGTGTGTCACAGTGGCAAGAAAAGCCGCTCTGTTGCGCCACATTTATTAACTTGCTGAAGCTGTCACTGCCTGCAGAGTAGGAGATGTTGCTGATGCCATGAAGCCCCTGTTCACCCACAGGGGTGGTGGGGACAGGCAGGCAGCTCTTTGGGGTCTGTGTGGTTCTGTAACCCTGTGCCTGCCTCTCTCTCACAGCCTTTTGCAGGGGGAGGGTATCGCCTTGGGGCTACTCCGGAGGAGGAGTCGGCTTATGTGGCAGGGGAGAGGAGACAGAACTCTTCTCAGGATGTGAGTATCTCTGCTTGGGTTTGTAGCTGTCACCCCAGGGATTTCTCTGCTCCAGCTACTCAGCTTGCCAGCCCCAAGAGTTAAAAAGCTTGATAGAAATTCACAAGGACAGAAATATGGTAAATCCTGCTTCCTGTGGGATTTCCGAGTAGAAAATAATAGATGATTAGGTCTTGGGTAAGCAGTTTTCTGGTGATCTTTTAATTAAGAATCTGAGCCTTTCTTGGAAGTGCAGATTGGAAAAAACAGTGCGCAAAAAGCATTGGGAAATTAACTCTTCTTTGTCCATTATTATATATATATATATCCAATATATATCTGTAGATTGGAGCTGACAGCATCAGTTCAAGATTCCCTTGGGCTTGGTTTGTGACCAAACAAGGCCATGGCCATGGTGGGAGCCTGGTTTAGGGTCCTTGCCCAGCACATTCCTGGCTCTTCAGCCATATTTATCAAAAAGGCGACTGTGGTGCCACCTTCTAGGAATTGACACTGACCATTACCTAAAAGCCAGCGCTTTGGGTTTTTCCCTTAGCCCAGAGAAACCTGGCTGGAATGTTTTCAGCACCTTGTAGCTCCTCTGCCTATCTGGAGTTTTTCACTTTGCGTCGGTTTTTGTTGTCACCAAGATGCTCAGTGAGGCTGATTGTTCTTTTGGGGCTGCTGCAGGTGCACGTTGTACTGAAGCTCTGGAAGAGTGGATTTAGTCTGGATAGTGGAGAGCTGAGGAGCTACCAGGATCCGTCCAATGCTCAGTTCCTTGATGATATCCGCAGAGGGTACGTAGTGAGAGGGGAAGAAAGGAACAGCTGTTTTCTGAAAGACGAGTGTTTGTGGCATCCAGGCTTCTGAATCCATGGCACATTTCACCTGAGCTTTCTTGCAAGAAATTGGTTATTCTTAATATGGAGCTTTTGGTTCAGGTAAACAGGGAGTGAGTTTGGTTTATGTGGGGCCTTGAGACTTTGAAGTAAACAAACATGTTCATATTTGTGTTGAGAATTTCTGATGCATTGTGTCACTGCAGGTGAGGGCCAGGGAGAAGTAACCTTTAATTTGTGTCTGTCAGTGGGGAGGTGTGCATCTGCCCTGTCAGTTAAGCAAAGGCTTTCTGTGATTCCTGAAATTCCAGAGGTCTTGGGCTTTTGGTCCACACATTCCTGCCTCGCTGCTTCAGGCAGCTGCCTTAGAACACTCTCTTTGCAGGGAGGTCCCAGCTGAGCTGCGCCGGTTAGCACGGGGCGGACAGGTGAACCTGGACATGGAAGATCACCGCGATGAGGAGTATGTGAAACCTAAAAGTGTCTTCAAAGCTTTTACTGGAGAAGGACAGAAGCTGGGCAGGTGAGAAGATGGTGACACTGGTTTACTACATCTAATGTGAGAGAGTCACTCGAGAGCCTTGTGAGCTGGAGCCTTCTGGTTCATCCTTCTGAAAAAAAGGCACTGGGTGCCTGTGGGATGAGGGGTGTTCCTCTAAGGACACAAGGCTCACTGATGGGTACTGTGAAGTGGTCCAGCCTCTCCCTGGCAGGAGGCAGATCCCTGGTTTGGGACCTCCACGGTGTGTTGCATAGGAGCAGTGTTTCCAAGTCGCACTTTCCCCTGTTACCTTGTGGGTGTGAGGACCCGTGGTACCAAAGGGGATGGTAGAGGTGAACTTGTTAGACAAGTTCCTGCTAACTGGCTGACTCAAAAATTCCACCTTCCAGCTTGTTTGGTGTCTCCTGTGGAGGAGCCCTGGTAGCTGGGCCTGGCAGGCGGTGAGCTCGCTGCCTGACCCTGGTACCCTGCAGCCAGGTGAGTTTGGTTTCTAACAGCTCACCTTGCATCTCCCTGTTGGCAGCACCGCGCCCCAGGTGATGGGCACCAGCTCGCCAGCCCAGCAGGCAGAGAACGAAGCCAAAGCCAGTTCTGCCATCGTGATCGATGACTCGGAGCCCGTCACCAACATCCAGATCCGGCTCGCTGACGGCGGGCGCCTGGTCCAGAAGTTTAACCACAGTCACAGGTATGAGCACAACAGGGAACACAGGCAAGGCCTAAATGGCACTGCAAGACAGGGCACAGGTGGAGCAAGTGTTAAAGTCCTGGATAGCCTACCAAAAGGACCTCTGGGCATCCTTCTATACAGGCAAAAGGGAGTAAAATTGTTGTGGTGTTTTTAAGGCAGTTGCTGACTGTTGGGTAGGATTTGCTTTCCAGATTGGGAGAGATTATAGCCAGTGACCCGACACCTGGGAGCGTAAGTGTTAGCAGAACTTGCCTTGATGTCGCCTATAAAAAACTGAATCTCTTCTAAAGGCTTTGGAAACTGGCAGATAATTAGGAACCTGGTTCAGTTATTCAGACTCAGTTTAGACTTTTCTATGGGGCTGTTCCATGTACTGAATGGAGCACCAAGGGATGCTCTTACCACAGTTCTGTTCCTTTTGACAAGCAGAGTTGGCTTAGATACACCACTGCTTAATTCAAAATCTCTTGAAATCCTTCTCACCTTCCTGATCTCATAATTTATACTCATTCCTCCAGTTTCTATAAGAGTCAAGCTCAGGGCAAAAAGTTACAAAAACCTCTGCCTGTGACTGAGTTCAGGAAATGGATCCTGTGTCACTGTGTGGCTGCTCACAGGAGCTGAAATCCTCTGGGTTCTGCTGTGTGTGATGAGCTCAGCAAGTGTCAGTTTGTTAATTGTTCATTGCGAAGGGTTCGGAGGCTTTCCGTTTCAGATAACCCCCTGGCAACACAGACAGAGAACACTGAGCTGAGTCTGTGGCCCAGAAAGCAGCCGCTGCTGTTTCACTAAACAGGAGCAGGTTGAATTAGAAAAGGCTGGTGTGGCCTGTGGTGAGAGCTGGAATGCAAATGCAGGGCTGCACACTGCAGGGAGAGCAGTCATTTGTCCAGGCTGTGCAGTAACAGCATCACCCTGTGTGTTTGATCCCTTTGGACAGGATCCGTGACATCCGGCTCTTCATAGTAGATGCTCGGCCAGCGATGGCTGCCACCAGTTTCGTCCTCATGACCACCTTCCCCAATAAAGAGCTGACTGATGAAAACCAGACCCTGAAGGAAGCCAACCTGCTCAACGCTGTCATCGTTCAGCGGTTGACATAAAGGACCCCGGCTCTGGCCACACAACTGCGGCGCATGGGGTCGTCTCCTCCCGCGCGCGCGCCGGCGCCGTGCCACACAGGCCCACATCTGCTCGTAGCTCTGGGTTCTTAGGTCTTGGTTGGACTTTTTTTCTCTTTAGTTGCATTTCCCATGGGGTTTTTTGTGATGATGATGATGATGATCAGTGGACTTTAAAATAAATAAACGAAACGAATTCGTTTGGAAAGGAGCTGCAGCCTCTTGTGCCCCAGATTCCCCCAGGAGAGTTCAGTTACCTTGTGGATTGAGTTACTGCACTCAGAGAGGGAAGGAAGGCAAGGAGAAAGGGAACTCCAGGGAGCAGTTTATGTCAGTGGACTGCTCACCACAGTACCTTCTCTTCTCTCCGGAGACTGCTGCAAAGTACTCCCTTTTTTTTCACACATTAAATATAAATTATCTGAGAATGGGTGATCTGATTGTCAGGATAATGGTTACACTCCTGTAAAAGCATCCTGGGGGAAGTCTTTGTGAAAGAGCTCGTGGGGAAAACTCCAATGTGTGAGGTGCAAGGTTTAACACTTCCCATGCTTTTCTGGAGAGAAATCCCTGACTTTCCTTCCCTCAGCAGAACTCTTGGGGCATTCATTGCAGCCCCCACCTGCTCTGCCTTCGCTTTTCCCGACAGGCCAGACTGGCTGCAGGTTTAAATTGCTGTATTGCATTTCTCTGAGAAACCCTGCTGCTGACACTTCTTTCCAAGAAGGCACAAAGCTGAATCAGCTTGAAGGGACTGGAAGTAAAAGGCAAACAGAGTCTGTCTTACTGGAAAACAAGTTTTGTCCTGAGAGGTGAATTATTGAGATGATTGCAACACCTTGGGTGGAAAAACTCAAGGCTGTGGTACCCTTTGATGTATTTCCTCTCCTCTGCTGAGGACTAACATAGCTGAAGTCCTGGAATTCTCCAGCATTGGTCTGTTCTGTTTGTGTTTTGGGCTCAGGTCTCCATCTATTTTTCTCCTTTGAACAGAATCCTGTGGGTGAATTCCTTACGCCCAGACAGGAGGCACTGCTAGCGCTGGCATAGCTGCCATGGAGTATTTGTGCCAGGGCACTTTGCACTGCCCCTCATCTGCTTCTGTCTTTGTTCAGGGCTTCCGAGCAGAGCCCAGAGCTGTGCTAGGTCGTGGGCTGCAGCCACCGGCTCCCTGGGAGCGGGGTCCTTGGGAAAGGCTGCACTGCTGCCCTGCCGAGGGCTGCTGGAGTGCTCCCTCCCCATCCTGCGGCCGCTGTGCCATCGCTCTACCCCCTCAGCGCTCGGAAACCTCCTCCCCTTGGTGCGAGCAGAGGGAGCTCGGGAGCAGGCTGGGGAGGGCCGGCAGGTTGGGCAGGTTCAGCGTGAGGAACTCGCTTGGCTGCCTGTAGAACACAAACCAGCAGGAGCAGAAAGCAGCCCTCAGCAAGGGCATTTTTACAGCAGTTTCTCAACTGAGAGCTGAATTAACTCACGTTTCATTACTAAATGGACACAGAGTGTGCGTAACAACCAGTTTGTAAATTACTGTGAAAATTGCCATTAAAAGCCCGCAAACAGGAAAACAGCGTTTGACCCTTCCTAATATCAGCTGCCATCTGCTCTCGGATTTTGGATCATGTTCGTGAGGGTGTCTCCTCTTTGGGTTGCTTCGTGAGCAGACTTCCTGTGCTGAGCTGTAATCTGCTAAATGAAGTTCAACCCCTCAGCAGCATTTTTCAAAGATTTTTTTTTTGTGACAGGAGAGCTTGAGGTTCACCTGCCTGTGCATCACCTGCTGGTTATGTTATGACCAGTGAGTAACCTGTGTGAACCAGTGCAGAGAGAACTGAAAAAGGGAATTTCCCTCGGAGCTAAATAGAGTCACAGCTGCCTGGTGGAGTTCTTGTATCCTGATCTTCACATGTGCCATTCTGGGGACTTGGGACAACATCTTCCAGAGTGCTGGCCAGGATGCCAGCTAGACCCAGAAGGAAACTTTATCTAACAGAAAGGGTGCGAGTTACTTGTCTCCTGCTTCTGCCTTTGTTAGCCAGGGGCATCAGAGCGCTGAGGTGGTGCCCAGCTGGTGTCTGTGGTCTTGGGGTGAACTGGCCAGGCTGATGGCCCCAAATTCAATGAGTATTGGCAGCCAGACAGCAAATCCTCCAGCTGCTGATCCCAAAGTTTTGCTGTGCAGATTCTGCTCACCGATGGGAACTTTCACATCCAGCTTTGCTTCCAGTTCTCTCTTTGCCAGTGGGAGAGAAAGCGGATAAACCCAGGGGCTCAGGGACTTTTCTGTGCCAGAAGGAGGGAATTTTCCCTGGAGCCGGAGGGTGGCAGTGCTGCAGAAAAGCGGCTCTGCCTCGAAGGCTTCTTTGAGGAGCTCTGCCGACTCCTGCTGGGAGCTTCACCTTGTGCTCGGGTGTGTCCGTGAGCACCTCTGGGATACCGCTGCCGGCCCCTCCTGCCTCTGATTCTCTCCTTGGTTTTTGTAAGCGATGAGCAGTGCTTATCTCCTGGTGAGCAGGTCAGCTCTGCCCTACTGCCCGATGGAGTGCTGAGGTGGGGTCAGCGATCGAGGTAGACCTGTCCTCTTCCAAACCTGACAAAAGAGCCTGTGGAACCAACTGGAAGTGATATATGTGCAATCTCCTATATTCAGCTGTCTCCTTCTGTGAGCTGGTGAAGTGTTTTGCTATAAAATAAGATATAAAGCAGAAATGATAAGCTAATTAACGAGAAGGGGTAATACACCAGAACAGGAAAAAAAGAGTGAAGGAAAGAGACACATTATTTTGTAAAGAAAATCACCTTGTCACTTGAACAGTCCCATCCCTGGAAGAGTTCAAGGTCAGGTTGGACAGGGCTTGGAGCAACCTGATCTAGTGGAAACTGTCCCTGCCTGTGGCAGGGGGTTGGAACAAAATGAGCTTTAACATCCCTTCCAACCCAAACCACTCCTTGATTCCATGATTCTATTTGATGGTGTGCCCCTGCAATAGACAAATCCTTATTTCTGACACTTCTGGAGTTTTTTATTATTAGTGAGTTTGACTTCCTCTCTAGTAAAATCCCTTGCCTTTGTCATTCCATTTCTGTGTTCTAACAAAGTCATAGGCCAAGACTGGGCTTTTCTAAAACTGATGTTTATGCTCACAAAAAAGTCTTTTTTCTCCTTCTTTGCCTGAGAAGTGTCTCCCTGCAAAATATTCCTTTTTTTTTTCATTGATTGCTCTCCCACAAGGAGGTTGTGCCTGTGTTCCTGGCCTTTCACACCCCAGTGTTAAGGCAGTGCTCCACATCTCACATGAAAACTCAACTTCTTTTCAATTTCTGGGTAAGATACATCTCAGTTTCAGGACTGCGCTGTTTTATCTGGAGCTAATGTCTTTCACTGTATCCAACTGTTTTCTCCAAATGCTGCATTTTAACAGTTTTCCTCAGTTGGGTAATTGCAGGACTTCCTGGGATTTTTTCCCTTCGTATGCAGTTCTTTGTTTTCTCTTCTTTCCTTTCACATGTCCTCGTTGCTAAGGTTTTGTTCCTGTGTTTTCTGATAGCATTTCACACCATTTCCTGGGAACTTTGCCTCCTCCTCTGTATTGCTGCTTTTGCTGTGGGATGTTTCCTGGTCTGTGTTTCTTACATGCTCAGTGCTCTGCTTACCTCAGGAGGTTCTGCTATCCCAGGGCCATGTAGTTTTTCAGTGATCCTGGTGCAGGAACACTCATTTCTAGGTGTAGCTGTACCTTCAGCTGCCTGTTCAGGTAAAAGAAAATTAACAGCATGAAGCAGCAAGTTTTGATTGGCTTGTTTTGGCCCCAAACTTGACTAGCTCAGCTGGCAGATAAATGGAAGCAGCATGAAAGATATGGAGAAAGAAATCCCAGTGGGCACAACAGCACTATGAGAGGATGACTGGAAATTTAGGCCTTTTTTTTTTTGTCTTGTTGCTTCGTGTTATAACCTGTTATATTCAATTTAGGCTTTGCTTCCCATTGTTGGACAACCCTACATCATTCCAGAAGGAAAAACTGACCTTCTGCTTCTTGGGTAGGTCTTCATCTCCCTGTGTCTTGACTTAGAGGAGTGATTAAAAGGATATCAGTTTGCTCCTGGGACGTTATCTGGAAGTTCAGTCAGGAGGTTTTCTTTTGAAAGCAACTCTGCTTTACAGATCCTTTGTTACCCCGAGAAAGGACCTTGAGCTGGTGTTTCTTCTGATTCTGTAGTGAGATTGGAAAATGTGCTCAGGAGATTGGTGTCACAGTCAGGTAAAACAAGATGCTGTGGTGTTCTTCAAAGCCCAGGACCACGAGGGGAGGAGCTGTGATACCTGTGTTAATCCTTGGGCAGGAGCTGCTGTCTGTGCAGGAGTTTGCTGTTCGAGGTACCTGTGTGAAGGATTGCTGGGTTGTGAAAGCAAGAGAGGGCCAGCCCCTTACTGCTTCTGATTGGCCTTGTCGGTGAACCAGATGGAGACTGGTACTCTTAAATGAGAGATTTAATTAAGAAATGAAGTTGCTTTTCTTACCAGGTTGTGAGTTTCCATTGGTGCTTGCGTGGTAAACGTGGCATCCTCCAAGGCAGGGTGTCTGACAGCCACTCCAGGCAGGCCTGGGAGCTGAAGCCCACGTTTCTCGGCTGTGCCTGCTGCCAGGAGTGCTTTCCTGGCATCCCAGCTGCAGCCTCGTGAAAGAAAAGCCTGACAGCTCCTCTCATGCTGGGAGACTCAGACCAGACTTCTCCGAGCTGTGTGTTTCTGTACCTGCCCTGCAGGCACAGGTACACGAACGCACACATCGCTGCTCTGGCTGGTCTGAGGAGAATCAGCCATGGCACAGCCACTGAATCCTGCAGAGCTGGGTCTCCCCACCTACATCCTTGTGAACAAGGTACCACTGCCCTGCCAGCTTTGTGGTGTGCTTTGGGCAGTTTCATTTTACCTCAGGAAGGGAAAGAGACTAAAGTTATTTGATGTCTGCTGAGAGTTCATCTGCAAGTTTCCTCCTCGCTCAGGTAAGTGATGCACGTGCTGTGCCACATGGCATGACCACACGTGGCTGGCACGGTGGCCCTGGAGCTGGTGGCGTGTGTCACTGCGGATCACCTGGGGACTTCCATGGCTTCCAGAGTGCTGAGTGGGCTCCTAAGGCAGCACTGATGGACAGCTAAACAAACACACACCGCCAAACCAGGGGAGCAGCTCACTGCAGGTGCAGGCCAGGTGATGGGGCTGCCAGAATCCTGCAGGATTCCACAGAAATGGGAGGTGAAATCCCTTCCAGTTACCTGTGAGCAGTTTTTCCAAATGAGTCTCATGTTTCCCAATTACACAGGTCTGCAGAGAGTAGTACAACACTAATGATGCCACAGGCCCCCGTCTTTGGCAGCTGAACAGCTCCAGTGTCATGCACCTCACCATTTACTAATTTATCATTTTGTGTCTTATTTACAACATTCCTAAGTGCTTATCTTATTTACTGTTCTGTCTTGTCTGTACTGAGCCTGTCAGTCCCAGCGCTGGGAGCTCCTGAATAGATTCCAGATGTTCTTATTTACTCAGGTACATTTCATGACTCCTCCCTTAATTAACTCTTCAATGGCTTTTGGGGCCTACCTTCCCTCCTGCCTCATCCATCTTGGTGGCTGTTAAGTCCTGGCTCCTGTTCCACCAAGAGAAGGCAGCTGTGCTAAGGGGAACCCCAGAGCCTCTGGCCATGCCTAGAGCAGTGAAGGAGAGGTAAACCTTTGGAGGACTTGTTGGTGGAACACATCCAAATGCTGCCACTTGCTTCTGTGCCAAAAACAACGCCCCAGTTGCTGGCTTTAGACTGCATTTTACTTTATTTGTTTTCAGTGGGGCTTCCTTGCCTGAGCAGCCCATCTCTAGGTCACAGTGCCCTGAGAAAGCCCTGTTCAGCCAGCGTGGCTTGGGTGGAAGCTTCCTGGGCCCTGGCCTGACTGGACAGGGAAGATCTTATGGTTCTGCAGTGGACAAGAGGGTTCTGGGGCAGTTCCTTTGCAGTGAGTAGTTCCAACAGGACCTTGTTTCTTAAGCTGCAAAGCTTTGGCTTCACTGAGCCTTTTGCTGAGTATCTACAACAGAACATGGGGTGTAGCTGCTGTGTTGATGAATATTTACCTTTTCTTTCAAAACATATTTTTAAGCAACTGATAGAAAAAGATCAGTTGGTGATGGAAGAGGTCATCCTTTCACTCCAGCCCCTTGGTGAGGTTTCAGGCCTAGGCACACAGTGTTACTGGAGAGCTCACTGCTTGCAGCAAGTCACCCAGTGTACAGCAGCCATTAACACTGGGACTGGTGCTTTTCACCAAAATCTGCCTTTCCAGCATCAAGCTGAGCCCTTCTGTCATGCAGAGGCGGGCTGTGAGCTCCCCATGCTGCTCTAGCAATCGTGACATCCTGTCGAGCCCCAGCGGGTGACGCTGCCTCCTGTGAGGCACTGAGGGCACGACAGAGGCTTTGGGAGGAGCTGAGCAGGGCAGGAATAAAGCTTCCCTGTGTTGGGGATAATTGTGCACTGACTTAGCCAGGGAGCAAGAGCTACTCAGCTACTTGGTGAGGTAACTGCTGGTCAGCTCTTTGCTTTCTAGTCTGTGAGCAGCAAATGCAGCTCTGTGCACCTGGGGAGTAAATGAGTGCCAAAGAGCCAGAGGATTAAGTGCTGAGTACAATTTCCAAAGTACCTTGTGTCTGTCCAAATGTAATTGTGTGGTGAGTGGGTAGAAAATGGCCTAGGAAAAAAAATAAAATCAGGATTTGATATTTCCTTTTGAGTTTCCTCTTTCCTCTTGAATGGGGAGAGATGTATTTTGCCTTCTTACAGAGATGTATGCCAAGATACGCTAGTGGGAGATAGGGATTTGGATCCCACCACACTGGCTGTGGTCCAGCATGAGTGATATTTGTTATCTGGGATGCCGGTAAAACAGCAGTGAGGAGAGATGCCACTGACTCACTGTGCCTTATTAACCAAGTTCTGATTCAGCCCGTGAAATTCAGGTGGTTTAGATTAACCCCGACTGGACAAGGCAAGGCTGAGCTGAAGATGACACACTGTAATAAACCTTGCAGAAAGGGTGCTCAGTTCCCCTTGGATACAGGATGTGGTACAGAGACACTAACACAGATTTAATGCTCACACTGGGAGCAGGGAGAGAGTTTTGCCTCTGTTCTTCTGCCTTGGCTGCTGCAGATAAGTCCAGTTTCAGGGACCGAGGCAGGATCTGCTTTTAAAGAGCTGCCCGATGGGATTAGATGTGCCAAACAGATGATTAGCGGGGAGAGTGGTGGTGCCATCCCCCCCGCCAGCCTTTTCCAGTGCCTTCTGTCCTCTGAAGCCAATTTCTCCCTCCGCTTTGCTTTGCCCAGCACTTGCAGCAGTGCTGGCTGTGAGCTGTGAGCACGGCTGCCTTGGGAACGCCGCTGCTCCCACACAGCCAGCGCCAAGGAACTGGGCTCCCACCGCTCTTCATGCAGGAGTAATTTTTGGTTTGTGATGCCAAGACTGGTGGGTGCTCTGGGTTACAAAAGGACTGTGAAAGGGAACTGAAATGCACCTTTCTTGTCACCAGGTTAAAACACTGTGAGGTCTGCACTGTTATGGGAGATGTCTTGGGAGCTCACAGGCTGACGGAGGCTGGAAATTGCAGATCTTTCAATATAAAGGAAAAATGTATCCATGTATCCACATGGACATATCCACACTTCCTATGCTCACTGACCTTTTCCTGAGACTTCCCACAAGTGCCTGGAGTGACAGGACAAGAGGTAACAGCTTCACACTGACAGAGGGCAGGGTTAGGTGGGATATTTGGAAGAAATTCTTCCCTGTGAGAGTGGTGAGTCTCTGGCACAGGTTGCCCAGAGAAGCTGTGGCTGCCCCACCCCTGGAAGTGTCCAAGGCCAGGTTGGACAGGGCTTGGAGCAACCTGGGATAGTGGAAGGTGTCCCTGCCTGTGGCAGGGGGTTGGAACAAGATGAGCTTTAAGATCCCTTCCAACCCAAATCGTTCTGTAATTTGGTGAATAAGGAGTCCAAGCTCGGTACCAGGTCTTCTTTGGGAGAGAGGGGCTTTTGTTGGGGAGTGACCTGTGGCAAGGACCTGCCTGTTCCCACTGCCCTCTCCCTGCCTGTTCCTGCCACTCTGCCTGCCTGCCTGCTCTGGGTTTCACCCGCTGCTTCTTTGCAGCTGGTGGTTGCTGATGCTGAGGCAGGAGTGCTGGGCTGGCTCCAGCGTGCTCCAGGAGTGCTCCGGAGCTCAGGCAAAGGCCTTCTTCCTCACATCCCTGAGATCTCACTGTGGGAGCAGCCTGGAATGGGGAACAAATGCTGGACACAGCCTGACCCTTGAAGAGCAGTAGATTTCTCCACTTGACTGCAGAAAGCCTGGGAACTACTGCCCCGAGTATGGGCTGCACTGTGAGCCCTGACAGGGTTCCTGCCTCTGTGGGCAGGATCTGGCCACACTCCTCCCGCAGAGCAGGTCATTTCCCCTCCACCAGCTCCCCCTGGGGCCTCACAGATGCCGTACCTTCACTTGTCAAATCCCCAGCCAGTTCAGATCTGCATTTGCAGCACGATACTTGATGTGCAAGGCAGAGTCTTCCTCACCCCGGACAAGGAAGGCTCTGCCTGCCTGCCACGTGCAGGATGCGGCCGTGTCTGCCGTCACGCTTCTGGGCACCACAAAGATGCTGAGCTGCACAGGTCGACCCAAGGGGCTCTCCCAGAGAAGAGAGTGGTCTGCAGAGAGGTAAGATCAGTGTCCCAGGGTGCTGCTTTCTCACATGCAGAGGCGCATTTCACACGTGCAGCTCACCCTCGCGAGTGCGCTCGCCCACGCGGAGCCTGCCCGGCTCGAGCCGCAGGCTGTGGGGGTGTTTTGAAGTGTTTATGACTCAGGCTCGAGAACACATTGTTAAAGCAAAGCTCTGCGTTGTGGTGTTGTTGCTGACTTTCAAGTGAAACGGGCAGAGCCGTGCAGAGTGCTGTCCTACCTGCTGAGAGCATGAAGGGAACAAAAGCTACCGCAAAACCGTGCAGCCCTGAGAAATGCCTTTGTAATTTTAGAAACACAACTGCTGTGGAAATAAGATGTTGTATGAGTAAGTGCTCCTCGGTGGTGCAAGCCTAATGCCTCAGCCATCCCCGTGGGACAAGGCTTTTTAGATTGCATGCCTGCAGTTCAGAATACAAGAGACCTGATTCTTGCTGTGTGTTGTAAAAGACAGAAAGTAAACTTGGACCAGAAGCTGAGAGGCAGGAACAGGCTGGCACAAGGAAGGCAGATACTCTGCTCCCCTGGCTGTGCAGACAGAAGCTGGGCCCTCTAGCCTGGTGGGCAGAGCAGCGTCAGTGCTTTTTCCGTGGCAGGGGCTGTGGAGGAGTTATTGCTAATTGCTGCGTGAGGGAAACTCATTCAGCGCCTTCTGGAATGCTGCTTTTTTTGGGATTGTGCCCCTGATCTTGTACACTGCTCCCTAGTACCATTACAATGAAGGTCTGTCATCTCTGAAGGGCAGCTGTTATCTCAACTGATGTTAGTGACACAGCGAGCTGTCCCCAGCCAAACCAGGCCAGAGACCTGGCAGGTTGCCCCCTCACCCTAAAAGAGATGAAGGAAGTGGGAATTTGAGGCACTCCTTGACTCAGTTTCCTGGTTCCCCAGCTGTCCATGTGATGCTGCAGCCTGTCCCTCAGCCCAGCCTCTTGCACAGCAGCCCCATGCCCAATGTTCATCCCTTCTCACTCTCTGCAGGGCTTTTCTGGAGGAGCTCACAGCCTTTTACAGCCCTCTCTGGACCAGGCCTGGCACATGGGATGGCCATGTGCCCCACAGGGCAAGGGAACCTTCTGTGTCTTTCAAAAGGTGCTGTGGATTTTCTGAGTGCAAGACAGAGCCCACCTACTGCACTGGAGCTGCTCGGGGATCAGGAAAGCTGAAACGTGGTGTGACCAAGAACCCGAGGTGCTCACGAGTCTGTTAGCCCTGAGCATCATCCCAGGCGGCCTGTGCAGAGAGGGGAGGTCAGCCCTGGTCTGCACTGTCCTGACAGAATGGCCTTGGGAGAGGTCTGCTTGTAGGAGAGCCAGTGTCACCAAGGCCACACGCTGCTCCGGCTGAGCCTGGATGAGCTGTCCACTCTCAACGTGGCCTCACTCTGAATCCCACAGGATACTCCTGGTCTTGTTCAATGCTGAGGTGTATCACACTAGACAGCAAATGCAGTTTGGGGGTGGAGGGCGGTCAGTGCTGTAGGTTGCTTCTGGGAACTTGCCAGATACTTGAGGATCAGTGTGGTGTTTACTAAAGCTAACCACATCCAAATAAAAGAGAGGTTTTGCCATCAGCCCCTTTCCTGCATGCTGAAACATTCCTTGTGCTTCCCCTGCTGATCTATAGAAATCCCCTGGGCTCTGGTCTTTGCAGTCTCTCTCCTTGCTGCCTCCATTGCAGTCACTTTAAGCCTGATGAAATTTGTACTTTTTTTGTAAGGTTACAGAACTTGAAGCGCTGGATTGTGGTTCAATAGAACAGGAAAGGACAATGTCAAAGCTCAGCAGAGCACTGTGCCTCAGTTAGATCCTAGTCTCATTTGTTAGCAGCCTCTCATCTCCTGCAAATATGCCTTGAGGAGAATCAGGGGAAACACCAGAGACGTGACCCTGTTGACAAGACAAGCCCAAGAGGAGCAAATGACACAGATGCTCACTGATCAGCTTTTGCCTTGGAGCTCTGGCTGGTGGAAGACTGAATGTGGGATCAGAGAAAGGTTTGATTTGAAATAGACCTTAATGCTTATCTCATTCCAACCCCTATCACGGGCAGGGACACCTTCCACTAGACCAGATTGTGCCAAACCCCACCCAGCCTGGCCTTGAACAATCCCAGGGATGGGGCATCAACAACTTCGGTGTGCCAGTGCCTCACCACCCTCAAACAGTGGGCTGGAGCAGGAAAAGAGGCTGCCAGTGTGCCTGGTCCCTCAGAACTGCTCTGCAAGAGACCCGGAAGGCTCATGAACATGCAACACCACCGAGCAGGACTTGGGGATCCAGGCTGACTCAAGGGAGGGCTGTGCGTAGGAAGCACAACTGACCACCGAGATTCCAGCAGCTGGGGAAGCGCCCCACAGCACCGCAACTGCCATGAGCAGCTTGCTTGTGGGTGTCAGGTGGAGCAATGTCCAGCCAAAAATAGGCATGTTTGTCTTGGAAGGTTATGATGTCACTTGGGGTTTAAATCATCCTCAGAGATAAGCAGCAGCTGTGGTTTAGCTGTCAGCCAGAGGTGTGCATCATTTCTAAGGTGGGATTGTTCCCTGGAGTCTTGGCTGTGGGAGAAGCCAGGGCTGCTCTGTGCACAAAGGCTTGCTCTCTGCCTGGGCCATTCCCTACTGGACGACAGGCAATGCCCTGGAGATTTTCTTCCAGACCTTCCTGCTGGATGTTGTGCAGGTGAGTGGCCACATGAGATGGGGTTATCTGCAAGGGAGTTCAGCAGTCTGGGGCAAAGGTAGAGTTTGGTAGGTAGCTGAAAGCCATCGGAAATGCATTCAAACTGGATCAAAATCACATGATTGTAAATATTGGTGGTGGAGATGTTTCTGGGCCATTTCAACACTTGGAGGAGTGTCCAGGGGAATGCAGATGAAACGCTGGCTGGAACGAGCTGCATCGTGCTGCGCTCACAGCCTTTCCCCAGGACTTCTTTCCCTTTCAAACTGCCATTTCCCTTTCCCCTCCTGGCTGGAGCCATTCCACGCCTCTTTGATCATTTCCCTTGGAAGAGACTGGGATGCAGTCTGCTACTGGCTTCCTGGTCAGCAAGAGCCCGAGGAGAAAATACAGCAAAAAGCTGGTCCCGTGGTGAATGTCCGTGAAGAAACCTCAGGGAGGTCTTTGCTGTGTTTAAATTCCTCGAGTGTAGCACAAAGAGGCAGCTGGGACACTGCACTGGGAGGTGAGGTTTCTGAGGGAATCAGTGCTCCAAGAGGCCAGTGTAGTGGGACATATGGAGTCAGTTGTGCCAGCAGCTCCTCTCCAGGCTCTAACTGAGGGCAGACCTTGCATGCAGAGGGTCACTGCTGCCCCAGCGTTCTGCTGCAGGGCAAGGACTTGAAGCAGTTAAGCAAGAAAATAAGAGATGTTAGGAACTCAGACATTACATTTTCTCTCAAATGTTTGTGCTTCTTCTCACAGATCTCGATCTCGCAAGTAGCTGGGCAGTGGTTTGGAGGTCGGGGAAGAGGCTGTGCTGTGTAGCTCAGCTTGTGCAAGGAGGAGTGTAACCACCTTATCTGAGGGTCGCATCTGGCCAGCTCTGCTTCCTCCCCAGGGCTGTTTCAAGCTCTGTGCTGTCCAGGGTGCTCTGCTACAGCGTGGTGTGATCCCACCCCCGCCTCCCGGAAATTCCTGTAGCACCTGCTCAGGTACAGCTCCTTCCAGACTGTAAGGAACATGGTGCCTGGGACTGACTGTCTCACACACCATCCTGTGCTGCAAGGGACAGGGCATGGCCAGCTGGGGAGTCCCAGCCTCTCCGGGAAGGGACCTGAAACAGAGCCTGGGAGAGCTGCAGCTGGGGAGTATGAGGGATGGATGCAGTTTGAGGCCATTGCCCATTGTCCTACCCCTGCCTGACTTCTCACCAGGTTTCGCGAGTGCTTGTGCTCCTTTTAACCCATATCAAGTAGAGTGTGGCAGCTGGGAATAAACCCAGGCTGGAGAGGCAGAGTTCATCAAGACACGGATTTGCTGCACTGTCAGGATGTGCTGCTGTGGGGGAAAGTCATTGCTTCCTGTTGCTTCCTGTTCCCTGTCCCAAAGGCCTGGTTTGTGTCCCAAACCCCTCCCTCTCCCAGCTGGCAGGCACGAGGAGGGGGTCCTGCTGCTGCCCCAGTCCTGCCACCTCACCAGGGCTTTTTCCAAGGGATGGCCTGGCAGGTCCTGACAGATCTGGGCAAGGCAGATCCATGCTTTCCTCTGGACTGCTGGGAGGAAGGGCCCCCACCAGCCCCAGAGCAGCACTGAGACATCAGGGTGTGGAGGTGTCACTTAGCCTGGTGGGAACACAAGCAAAGCACACACAGGGGTTGTTTTTCAGAGGAAACTATTTTTGACCAGTTTTTAGGGAAAATACTGCTGAGATAGTGGATGTCTTTGTGCTCAGACTGCCCTTTCATGGGGAAAGGTTTAGAATTTCTTTGAACAAAGGTGAAGTTGAAGCCAGCAGTGGGTTAAAGCATGAGCAGAAACAACTCCTGGCAGCAGGGGGGTGGGAGTCAGCTCTGTCCACCTGCCTGGGCCATGTCACCTGAGTCACTTCTGGGAAAACAGGAGAGAATGGACTGTGCTGCCTCTGGTCAGCAGCTGGGAGGGGTTGGCAGCTTGTCCTAGGTTTTGACACGTTGGGAGGTTACGGCAGAAGTGTCAAATGAATTTCAAGAAGGGCTGAACTTTTAAATCGTAGCCCATAGCTACATCTCCCACAGCAGCATCTTCAAAAGCTGCTGGCACCCCCACATCTCTCCTGGCAACAGTGAGGGGGCAGTGGGGGGAGACGGGGGAAATCAGCCATCCCGGGGCTGTAGTGCTGGGCTGGGCTCAGCCTTGTGCAGAGGCAGAGAGGGAGGCTGGTTATTTTTAGGGCTGGAGCTGGATCTGACCGTAGGTTGACCTTGCAGCTCTTCAGTCTGGTGCACAGTGGCAGGATTTGAGGAAATTGCTCCCCAGTTGTGCGATGAATTAATGCAAAGCCTTAAGTCTCACGGTGCGACACTGCAATCAGTGGGGCGATGGCATCTGAGAGCGGTGTCAGGATGGTCACAGCAGCTCTGGTTCAAAACCATTTCTGTGACGCACAAAGAACCTCATGTTTTTCTCTTTTTTTCCTGTATTATTGTTTAGTTTTCTGGAGAGTGAAGTCTCTTCCTTGGGATCACCTGGGTCAGCCTGGTCAGATGTTGGGATGCGCTGCACTCTGCTACTGCCTCGCTTCCAGTCTGGCTGCCTCTGGATTTAGGAACAGTACAGGAGCAGGGTCACTGCTTCTGGATTTAGGAACAGTACAGGAGCAGGGTCACTGCCTCTGGATTTAGGAACAGTACAGGAGCAGGGTCACTGCCTCTGGATTTAGGAACAGTACAGGAGCAGGGTCACTGCCTCTGGATTTAGGAACAGTACAGGAGCAGGGTCACTGCCCTGGTCCTGCTGGCCACACTATTGCTCATCCAAGCCAGGGGCCATTGGCCTTCTTGCCCACCTGAGCACACACCGGCTTATGTTCAGCTGCTGTTGTTCAGCACCCTCAGGTCTCTTCCCAGATTTCCAGCCACTTTGCCCCAAGCCTGGAGCACTGCATGTGATTGTTGTGACCCGAGGGCAGCACCTGGCACTTCTCCTTGTTGAATCTCATACCTTTGGCTTTAGACCATCGATTCAGCCTGCCCGGATCCCTCTGTGGATCAGTCCTGTCCTCCAGCAGATCCGCAGCTGCTGGTGTGTGTGGTGCCTGCCAGCCCACTGCTGCCTGGAGTGATGCTTCTGTAGCTCAAATAATGTCCTTTTTATTTTTTACAGTATTAAATCTCAATGGTCACGCTTGTCCCTCTCGGCATTTCTGACTTTGTGAGTTCTGTCAGTGGATGATCCTGAGGGCAGGGAGTGATTTGGGCAGAATTCACTAGTTTTCAAGCCTTTGTGCTTTCTCAAGAGTTTAGGCGTAAATGTGACCTGAACCTGTCCTGGGTCTGACCAGCTGGACACTGAGCAGTGAGGGGTTGGTCAAACCTGGCTGAGCTCCTTGCCCCTGTTGAAACACTGCTTGTTTCAGTGACCTCACTGCTTGTAAGATGAGCAGGTTATGCTGGCGAGTTAAAAAAAAAAAACCCAAAACACCCCACCCAGAGCGAGAGCCGCTGTGCCTGACTTGTGCAAGCGTGCCTGTGCCAGAGAGGCAAGGGCTCCAGCGTGGGCTTACATCCAGCAGCATTTTCCCCTTTCAGATCCTTGTTTATCACTAGTTCTTGTTGGGAGAGCAGGCCCAGCTCTCGGCAAAGACAGCATTACTAAGTAGGGATGAGAACATGCCCCTTTTTCTACCCTGTTGTTTTTCACCTTGGCTCAGGGCCTCACACATCTGCCCTGCTGCTGTGTAAAGTCAGGGACCACTGGCACCATCGGTGTGTTGGAGCTTTAATGTAAAACAGAATGCTGTGGCATCAAACAAGAAAAAACCACCCTTGGTATTTCAGTATTTAAAAGATACAAGCAAGGAACAGAAGCAATTAAAACTTGCTTCATGCTATTATCTGTTATTTTAAGAGTCTCCTCCTCTTGTGTCCCATTTTAATGCACTTGCTGAGAATCCTGGCTTTTTATTAGTCTCTTGGCTGTCCTTGGAACTTCTCTGTTCCCTTGTGGAGGCTCAAGTTCACCTCCTTGAAGTAAAGAAATAGGACGCTTTGAGGCAAAAATCCTGTGCCTGGAGTGATTCTTTTTTTGACCAAAAAAGAAAATAGTTGCTGCTGTTGCCAGAAAAAAGTCCTTTTGAGTGTGGGATTGTTCAAACCTGCATATATTCTGCTGAGCCTGTCCCAGCGATGCGGGGCCAGCACTGACCTCCATCTGCACAGTGGGGAGCAGCATTAATCACAGAATCATTACAGTTGGAAAAGACATTTAAGATCATAAAGTCCCAGCATGACCAAGGCCACCACTAAACCATGTCCCCAAGTGCCACATCCACATGTCTTTTAAATTCCTCCAGGGATGATGACTCCACTGCCCTGCACAGCCAGCGCCAGCGTCTGATCATCCTTTTCAACAAATTTTCCTCAATATCCAACCTAAACCTCCTCTGGCACAACTTCATGCATTTTTTTCTTGTCCTGTCCCTTGTTCCCTGGAAGCAGAGCCTGACTCCCACCTGGCTGCTCCCTCCTGTCAGGGAGTTGTAGAGAACAAGAAGAACCCCCCATAGCCTCATTTTGTCCAGGCTGAGCCCCACCCAAGCTCCCTCAGTGGCTCCTGGTGCTCCAGACCCTTTCCCAGCTCCATTCCCTTCTCTGGCCACCCTCCAGCCCCACAATGTCCTTCTTGAAGTGAGGGGCCCAGGACTGATGCCAGGACTCGAGGTGCCTGAGCAGTGCCGAGCACAGGGGACGGGCACTGCCCTGGTGCCGCTGGTCCCACCGGGCAGGAGACGGGCACTGCCCTGGTGCCGCTGGTCCCACTGGGCAGGAGACGGGCACTGCCCTGGTGCCGCTGGTCCCACTGGGCAGGGCACAGGCCAGGACGCTGTTGGCCTTTGCCGTTGGGGTTCCCGAGGTGCGCTGGGTCTGCACCGTGGCCTTTCCTGTGGCCTTTACTGTGTCCAGTTCAGCGGAACAAAGGACAGAATGAGAGGACATGGTCTTAAGATGCACCAGGGGAGGTTTAGTTTGGACAGTAGGTGAAATTCCTTCACAGAAAGGGTAATTAGACCTTGGAATGGGCTGCCCAGGAAGGTGACGGAGTCACCGTCCCTGGAGGTGTTTAAGGAAAGACTGGACGCGGCGCTCAGTGCCCTGCTGTAGCTGACATGGTGGTGTTGGGTCATAGGTTGAACTCGCGGATCTCAAGAGGCCTTTTCCAACCTAACTGATTCCATGATTCTGAGCTGGGCCACGCAGCCAGCAGCTGTGCGGACTGGAAACGGCGATAAAGCGGCAAAGCCCGCAGGGCCCCGCGCCCGAGGGTCCCTCGCGGCCGGGCCCGCGTTCCCCCGGCAACCGCGCGGTGCCGAGATGGCGGCGGGCGGGGGGGCGGAAGATGGCGGCGGCCAGGGCGGCACCGTCGGGCGGGATCTATGGAACGCCGGGCGGGATCTATGGAAGTGACGGGCGGGTTCCATGGCGGGGCGGGCGGGCTCTATGGCGGTGGCCGTCGCGGCTGCGCACACGCGGCCCCTCCTCCGTCGGGCTGCGGGCGCTGCGGGTGCGAGCGGCACCGGCACCGGCATGGGCGTGCATGTGGAGACCATCGCCCCCGGCGACGGTGAGCCGCGGCGAGCCCGCTCCCCCTCACCCCTTCTCCCTGCCCTCCCCGCGGGTCCCGGTGCGGGTCCCGGTGCCGCGGGGTGACAGCGCGTGTCTCCCCGCAGGGCGGACGTTCCCCAAGCGCGGCCAGACCTGCGTGGTGCACTACACGGGTGAGTGCGGGGCGAGCCCGGGAGCGGAGGGGCGGGAGGGTCGGACCGGCCCGGACACCGAGGGAGCGAAGCCTGCCGACCCCGCTACCCCCGGCTGCCTGCGGGGACCCCGGGCGCGGCGGCTCGAATGGGCCCCGGCACTGCACTGGGGAAGAGGGGGCTCCGGGCCGCCGCGGGGGCCTTTCCCGGGGGGCGCAGATGAGCACCGGGGTGGGGATGGAGGTCCTGTCGGTGCCTCGTAGCCATGGGGAGGCTCCGTTGTCCCCGTCTCTCCCGCAGCCTTTTCAATGGAGAAGCCTTTCCCATACGTATCCAGCCTTCTTTTTAGGGGTGCACCGGGGAACGACCCAGAGGAGACCCCAGGGTGCAGGCAGAGGCGCCCTGAGTAGAGCCCAGGGGGTCCCAAGGCATCCGAGACCCGTGGGCTGTGAGGTGGCCGGGCCCAGAGCCCTCATGGGCTCCACGAGTCACCCCCGGGAGCTTTCGGGTCTGCTTCTTCAGAGCAGGGTTCCCTCCTGGCACAGCTCCCTGCAGGAGTGCAATCCCCCTCCCCAGTCCTGCCCCAGCCCCTTGTCCCTTGTGGGGTGACACCAGGGGTACCCGTGGGGCCGCCCCAGACCCGCATCCTGGATTTTTTGAGGGGACCCCGGTGCTGGTAGCCAGGGCGCTGTTTGGGAATCGGGGTAGTGCTTCGATGAGGGGCTGCCCCAAAGCCAGGGAGGGTCATGTCCTCCAGCAGCCTTCTGCGAGCTGAGGGAGGGAAAGAAACCAACCTTGGCACCCCAAAAAAAATGCTTTGGGGGTCGCCCTGGGGGCTCTTGTCCCCCTGGGCTGCCTTTTGTACAGCATTGGCTCATCAGGGTGGTAAAAACGAGTTAAGGACTCATTTGTGCCTGTTTTTGCTAATAACCAATTCCCCTTCCTGCCCCAGCACTTTCTGCTTCCCCTTGCTCCCCTTGGGGGGCTGGGGGTGCCCCTCTCTGTGGAGCGGGGCCCGGCCTGCCGGGAGGGCTCGGCGGGCATCCAGCCCATCTGCTGCTCCTCCATCTCCCCCGTCCTTCCCGTTCCCTCGTCAGCAAGGAGAGGAAGCAGCTTGGTCTGCCCGGCCGCTCCGTTTCCTCCGCCGGTGGAAGAACAAAGAGAGGCTGGCAGGCAGTCAAGTGGCTCCCGGTGGGCCAGTCCTGCCGCCTGCCAGCCCTCCCGGCTCCCAACCCTCTGGCTCCCTGCGCCGGCTCTCCCCTTCTGTGGCACTGCTGGAGCTTGGCTGCTCTCTGCAGCTCCGGCCCCCACCCCGGCGGAGCTGTTTGGGGGTCACCAGCATCCTGTCCCCACGTCACGGTGCTTCAGGCAAAGTGCTACGTGGTGACTTGCTCACAACGGACCCTCCCCAGCAGCAGTGATCTGCTGCACCTGGGAGCAGTTCTCTAATTTCCTTTATTTTATTTTTTTTGTTATCATTGTCTCCATTTGTCCTTTATCCCCACCCCCGTTCCGTCTGCAGGCAGCTCCTGCCCCCCCGCCTCGGCAGGCAGCAGGAATCAAACACCTCCAGGCCCTGATGCCATTTCCAGCGCAGTTCCTGCAGCCAGCGCTGCCAGAGACAGGAGCGGGGCTTGGCTCACGGGAAACCGTACAAACCTTTGATTCCCAGCCCAGTTGCGGCGCTCGCTGATCCCAGAGCAGCATCAGGGATGGTGGCAGAGTGCAGTGCTGGAGATGCCGAGCTCCAGGACTCCTTCTAGAGCCCTGTGTTGGCTCTGTCCCCAGCTGCCCTTTGCTCCAGTGCTGGGGAGATCCAGCCTGTGGTGTGCAGGAGGCATCTCTCCCTGCACTGGGTTATGGATGCACAGTGGTTTGGGTGAAAACCACTTGGGGAAAAAAACAGTGATCCAAGGGTGAGGGACTGTGGGGAGCTGGCTCGGTCAGCCAGGGACTGGTGCTGCTTCTGCCTGTGCTCAGGCTCCTGCTCCATGGGGCATGGCCCTGCTGAGAGCATCCCAGATTGGACAGGCAGCCCTGATGCGGGAGGGCAGTGCAGAGGAAAGAAATGGAGAGAAGAGCAACCTCTGGGCCTCCTCTGTGCAGATGCCTGTTGCTTATGCTGGGGTTGCAGAGATGGAAATTTATGGGGGGAGCTGGTGGAATTGGACCTGTTCCTCCTCCTTCCTTCCAGTTCTCAGGTCTTTTTGTGGAGAGCTTGTGCCATGGGGTGTCTGAAAGAACCTTTGATGTGAAATCTCCTATGTAGGGCTCTTAAAGGAACTAAATCAAGGATAAAGTTCCCTGATGTGCCTTGTGTGTTCAGGATTGCTTGCAGCAACTGGCATGGCATGGAATGGAGTGTGGGAGTGAATCGGTGGGGAGAGGATGTGGGTTGGGGGCAAACAGAGCTGAGCCCCCCCTGAGTCAGAGCAGGGAGCAGAGTGGGGTGCTGTGCAGTTGGGGGTCCTGCAATGCTGGTGCCAGGGGGACCTGCGATGTGGGGAGACTGTGGGCACTCCACTGCGCTTCAGGAGGGGAAATGGGGCCATAGTCATTCTGGGGAGAGCCAGGACAGGAGCAAGTCTGACATGGGTTGGCCAAACACACTCAGCATGTGGGGTCTCTGAGGGAGCTGGGCTTGGAGCAGAGAGGGATACTGGAGAAAACTGCCTTTCTCCAGCAGGATAGCACCAAGCGGACTGCTGCCCTACCTGGTGCGTGTGCATGGCCCCTGGGGCAGTGGTGCTCCCTCGGCTGCTCTGGGTGCTGCCCTCGATGCTCTCCCTCTGCTCAGCGAACGCCCTGTGGTTGTGAGGTGTTTCCTCCCAAGGCGTGCAACTGCCGGTCCATGGGTTGTGGCGACTGTGGGAGCTCAGCGCCGTCTCCTGCACCCCCTTCCCTGCCTGTGCTGGGGTCCTCTGTCCTGCCAGGCCTCAAGAATGGTGGGCAGAGCCCTCTTACCATCCAGCTCTGGGTGATAGTGGGATGGGCTTGGGTGATGAGGAGTGCTGGTGGAGGCAGGATTGAACCTCATCTAGGCATCCCTGCCCTGAGCAGGGGTTTGGAGCATGCCCAGTATTCCAGGGCTTTTGGGAAGGGTTTTCCATCCTGTCCCAGCTGGAGCAGAGGTGCCTGCCCCACTGCTCTGGTCTCTTCCTGCCTCTCCTCGGGAAGCTGGCTCTGTGCCGGAGCCCCTGGGCAATGGCCGTGCCAAGGATCAGCACCCCGGAGGGGATGGAGGGGGTGCGGGTGGGGCTCCGCACCCCTGGCAGAACCCGACCCGGCAGGTTTGTCCCAGGGCTGACTCTGCCTGCTGCAGCACTGCTCTCCGCCGCCTCTGCCCGCCCAGGGGGGCCCGGAGCCAAGTCGCACGTTGCAGCCGGCGTCTCCCAGCTCCTGCCTGCCAAGTGTGGCAGAGACCTGGCAGGGCCACGCTGCCCGGCTGAGGCTGGGGCTGCGCTCCAGAGCCCCCACTCCATCCCATGGCTGCTGCGGCCTCAGCTGTAGGGCTCTCTGCTCTTCCTCACTGTGATTCCCCGAGACCCCTTGGGGTCTGTATAGCCCGGCTGGGATCTCTGGGGGCTCAAATCCTTCTGGGTGGGAGCCAGGGCAAGTGGGTCTCCATAATCCACCTGTGTGAGCTCTGCTCTCCTTGCAGGACTGGGGGTGACAAGCACGGAGCTCTGTCAGGGTCTTGGATGAGCTGGGATGTGCCAGGGGCTGTCTGCTGCTCCTGGGGCTCTGCTGGGGTGGCTGCTTTTGCCAGAGGATGCTTTGCCTCCATAATAGCTTTAAGATCTCGTTATCTCCTTGCTCAGAGATGGCAGGGATGAGGAAATGGTTGCTCATACTTGTCCAGGGCTGGAGAAATCTCCCAGGAGGCTTGCAGGCAGAGGAAGTGCCTGAGATGAGGATGCAGTCTCCGAAGGATTGAAGCCTCTTTGTTTTCCCCGCTGGCATGGTGGGGGAGCATGGCAGCCCCATGCTGGGGAGCAGGGACAGGCTCCCACATAGGACCTTCTCCATCCTGGTCCGGGAGAGCTGAGTGATCGATCCCTCGGGCTGCTGCAACCAGCATAGTCCATCAATCCCTCTCTTCTGCAGCCAGGGAGCTGCCAGCTCTGAAACGCTTCCTGAGACTGGATTGGGACAGGTGAGCTTGGCAGCGGGGTCGGGCAGTGCCATCCACTCCTGTGCAAGGTTGGCAGCGTCTCCTGCACTGCTGCCGATGCCTCTGCATTCCCCTGGTCAGGACATCAAACGGGATGCACTTCTGCAGGCTGCAGGTGCCCCGTGAGCATCCTGGTATTCCCTACTTGCTGTGATGAGCAGGGGGTTGTGCTGGCCTGGCCCCCGGGGTTCTTCCTTGGTGGGTGTCCAGGGAGAAGGGTGGCAGAGAGCTGTCCTCTCTGTCCTTCCTCAGCCGCCCCGGCTCGTTGCAGCGCCGGAGGGCTCGGAGCCGAGTCGGGGTCAGCTGGGGCCGCAGCCAGGCAGCGCTGCTGGTGCCAGCCGGCATGGCCTTCCCCGTGTCCCTGCTGCCAGGCGGGAGGAAGGCCAGCGGACGGGAGCGAGGAGCAGTGCCAGACAGAGCTGGAAGCAGGTTCAGCGACAAGAGGTTTATCCTGGAAGGAGGAAATGAGAGAACTCCAGATTTACTATTCCAAAGTCCAGGGCTACAGCGTGACCGGCTGAGCTGATGCTCAACACCCTGGAGAAGGGATTTTTGCTGTCTGTGAAATGAAAAACTTAATTCTACTCTGTGAAGGGAGCCCACAGGTCTCGGTGTTTGTTCCACCTGCAAAGGTGATGTATTTTATCCCATTCCCTTCTTTTTGTTCAGCATTTCCCATCACTGTGGCTGCTGGTCCCTGTGTGCCATTCCTTCTGGTCACCGTGCAAGCAGGGGCTGAGATCCCCCATCCCATCTTTTTCACAGACACGTTTTCCCCTCGCAAAGGGAAGTAAATGTGCCCCATGCTTTCCTGAGGAAGTTTGGTTTTTGAAGATTGTAGAGCAGTTTCCAGCGAGGATAACATGATTTTGAGGCTGTTTTGGGAAGCGAAGAAGTGAAAAGCATTTGGAAGAGTGTTTAATTTTGGTCTTATCACACAGGGTTTATTGTACAGGGCACTGGCTGTGCTAGTGCAGAGCTGGAGCTGCCTCACAGGAGTTGACTGGTGGAGTTACTGCTCCTATAAGGCAGCGCTGGCTCCAAGATTCCCCAAGAAGGTCAGGCAGGGAGCAAGGGAGGGGAGGAAATTCCTCCTTAGCTCATGTTGGGGAGTTATATTTAGCTCTGGGGATATCAGCCTGGCTCAGCCCGTGCTGGGGAACGAGGGCTGCCCCAGGCACACGCATCCAGCACTTGGTGCTGCCTCTCCCCATCGTCATTCCTGGGTCCAGGAAGGATTTGGATTAGGTCAGCAGGACACAGCCGGGCGCAAGCAGGGCTGGAGGCCAGTCACAGCCTCCAGGTGGGGCACTGGAGTGTCATCAGTGTTTCAGGTGCCTGAAGATGGAAGCTTGGTGAGGAGTGAGAGGTGTGTTTTCTGGTGGGATGGGAAGCACAAGGTCGCATCCTGCTGCCTGATAAATGGCTGTTGGTGGTGCTGCAAGGTGGGCAAGATTTTCTTCCCCCGTCCATCTGCTCCCCTGTCAGTCCTTGGTCCTGGCCCAGAGGAGCACTTCTTTTTGGGCCAAAACATTTAAGAGTCATCCTTCCTTGTCCCTGGATGGGTGATGCCCCAGGGGTTTCCCCTCCTGAACAGGTATTTCCCAGGGAAAAGGAGGATGAGCTGAGACACATCTTTGACTCAGAGCCGTGTGATTGTCACCTGCTCGGGCTGCCAGGTCACAGCATCTCACTTTGGCATGCGTGGCTCTGTCCCTGTACCACCGTCATCTCCCTCTCTCTCCCCAGGTATGCTGGAGGATGGGAAGAAGTTTGATTCCTCCCGCGACAGGAACAAGCCGTTCAAGTTTGTGATGGGCAAGCAGGAGGTGATCCGCGGCTGGGAGGAAGGAGTCGCTCAGGTGCCCGGAACTCCTCCGCCTCACGCTCCCTGTGCCAGGCTGTGCTGCGCCGGGAGCTGCAGCGTGGGCAGGAATCAGTGTGCATGCAGCTCGTTCCCTATTTTATTATTTTTTTTATTTTATTCCCCTGTTCCACCCCCTCGGCGCTGGGAGGTGTGGGTGTGAATATCACCTTCTGCATTGCCACCTGCCAGCTGGCAGGAATGGAGCCGGGCCAGGCCCCAGCAACACCTACGGCACGTCGGTGACTCAGCGGTGACATTTCTGCACTGAGTCAGCTCTGAACGAGCACGGCGGGAGCGCTCAGGCCCCCCGGGCTTCAGAGCCCACGCGGAGGGAGGGCTGGTGGGCACAGCACAGCTCCAGGCTGTGATCCCACGCTGTGGGCACGGCACAGCTTCGGCTCCTGCCCGCGTGACACTGCTCGCTCTGTGCCACGCTGGCAGCACAAGCACAAGGATGCTGGTGGCTGGAGGAAATGGCCTGGCATTCCCTGCCTTCCCTCGTGTGAAGGACATCTCAAGCCCTGCTCCTTTTCCAGCCCGTGCTGCCTACCTTTTCCCTCTGACATTCTTCGTGTTCCTCTGGTTTGTGCTGCCTGGGTCCTTGCTCTTGCCCAGTAGGGAAAGCAGTGGGGACAGGTGTGTGTCTCTCCTCTGTCACTCACCTGGCAGTTGTGCCCATCTCCTGACATCCCTGTGTTTCTGTCCCTGCCCCAGATGAGCGTTGGTCAGCGGGCAAAGATGACCATCTCCCCAGATTACGCCTACGGCTCCACTGGCCACCCAGGGATCATCCCACCAAATGCCACTCTAATTTTTGACGTGGAGCTCATGAAATTGGAATGACCCATCCCAGCACCCTGTCCTCGGGTAAGGAGGGGCAGCTTCTGGCAGGGACTGTGTGAACTGGGGACATCTCAAGGCCCCTGTGTTTGATCTTGGGACAGTGTGGAGAGGTGGGATGGGGGCGAAAGAGGGAGAGTGCGCAGTAGTGGGGAATATGAGAAAGATGGGGCAGGTCTCTGGCTGTGGCTGGAAGTTGCTCTTGGGAGTCTGGTGAGCTGGGGTTCAGATCACTACAGCAGTACGTGCAAAGTTCCCAGCCTGGCAGAATGGGTTCGTGTCATGCAGGTGTTGCGGTGCCAGTTCTTTGTGCCTTGGCTTCTGAGTGTTCTTGCTGTACCATGGAGCTCAGCTGCCACACCCACTCCTGCCTGTCATGCTGCCAGGGCATGGGGCTGATGGTATGGGCAGGAGGCTGTGACTATGACCCAAGGGTTGGGGCACTTCTGCTATGGAGACAGGCTGAGAGCTGGAGTTGCTCAGCCTGGAGAAGAAAAGGGTCTGGGGAAACCTTGGAGCACCTTCCAGAGCCTAAAGGGGCTCCAAGAGAGCTGGAGAGGGAGTTCACACAAGGGCCTGGAGCGACAGGGCAAGGCGAAATGGCTTCATACTGACAGAGGGCAAGGGTAGATTGGATATTAGGGAGAAATTCTTCCTTGTGAGAGTGGAGAGGCCCTGGCACAGGTTGCCCAGAGAAGCTGTGGCTGCCCCATCCCTTGAAGTGTCCAAGGCCAAGTGGGATGGGGCTTGGAGCAACCTGGGATAGTGGACGGTGTGCCTACCTGCGCCAGGAGGCTGAAACGAGATGGGTCTTTAGGGTCCTTTCCAACCGTGTCCATTCCATGATTCTGTGGGGCTCTGCTCTGGGGTATGGGGTGCCCACAGTGTGGGCAGGGTGGGGCTGTGCTCCCCCTGTCATCGAGGCTTGGCTGCTGCCCTGAGGGCCCAGTGCAGTTTGTGTGGAGGCTGCCGTGCCCTGGGCACGTTCCCTCGTCAGGCGGGCAGGCAGATCTGTCACTCTGCCTGGCCTCTCTCCCCACAGGTTTGGCACATGGAGGAATCCAGAATCTCAGCTTCAAGAAGAGTGCACATGACTTTGTACGGAGCTTTTCCTGATAGCCCACTACACTCATTGTATAACCTTACACCTTGATTGAATGCCTTTGGTCACTAAGCTTTGCGTCTGACTCTTCCTCCTTGTATCGTGTTTTTATGTCTTTTTAAACTATACGCCGTAAACCTCAACTCTTTTTGGGTCAAGTTCTTAATCTTATTTTTGTTCCAGGTGTAGACTACGTTTTCCCAGTAGCACGTGGATGGGCTGACCTTAGATAGGAGTAATTTGAACAAAAGGAATCCTGTTAGTTACTCGTTTTGGTGCAGATTTATGGTGTTTTCAAACCAGAAATTGCTGCTGCTGCAAAAGCCATACCAGAGTGAGGTTGTCGAGGCTGAAGGGATGCAGAGAGCAAGGTAGCACTAGGATTGTTTATAGGAATTCTGCCTGGAATGGGACAGCGAGGGAGCCTGGCCTTTCCCTGCTCCCCAGGGAGCATCACTGCGGGCATTGTGGGTTTGCTCTGGGAAAGGAGGGCTGCTCTGCCCTTGCTTCACCCTGCCATCTCACGGTGGGCCTGCCTTCCCCTCCAGACCACTTTTGGATTTAGGAAGTTTGGTTTCCACCAGAGCTCCACCACACCCTGAAAATCCCGTAGCGTGGAGCTTTCTTTAAAGAAAAAGGAAGACTGGACAAGGGGAAGGTGCTGTCTGCAGGGGAGGTGGTAGGGGCTCAACTCAATGAAATTGCCCCTGTCCTCCTTCTTCCCCATGGAAAGGAACCATCAGCCCCCCGTTGTCCCTGCTCTGAGCACACCTGCCCATTCTCTCCTGCCACCTGATGCTGGTCATCGCTGCTTGCCTGGTCTCACAGGACGCATAGCTGTCCCCTGTGCCCGCTCCCTCTGCCCTGCCCAGTCCGTTGGTAACAGAAATTCCCGCAGGTCACTTCCTTCTCCGCTGCACAAAGGTATCCAGTTTATTATCGCAATAAAAACGCTTTATGCTGGCTTTTCTCAGCCCTGTGTCCTGGAGATTTTTCCCTCGCCCGTCTGTCGCTCAGCACAGCAGGGGCTGGGCTGGGCCCAGGGGGTGCTGGAGGTGCTGTGTGGGGTGCTGCGGGTGCTGCTCTGGGCTTGTAGGGTGCTGTGCCAGGCTCATGGGGTGCTTTGGGTGCTGTGCCAGGCTCATGGGATGTTGTAGGTGCCGTGCCAGGCTCATGGGGTGCTGTGGTTGCTGTGCCAGGGTCGTAGGCTGCTGTGCCAGGCTTGTTGTGCTGTGCTGCTGTGCTTTACCGTGAGGCTCAGGTGCTTGGCCCTGGGAGCACAGTGGAATGCTTGGGACTTCTGTGCTCTGTGGGGAGGTGATGGCAGCCTGCTGGAATTTGCATAATTAATTGTCTCACCATAGCCTATTAGGAAGGACCAGTACATCCCCGTACCCTTGTGGCCGTACCCTTGTGGCCGTGGCTCAGCCCCGACTGGAAGCATGAAGGGCAGATGGATGCATGTTCCCAGAGTCCCTGCAGCTCCAGGAATGCCTGTCCATGCATTTCTCTGGATTTTTTTCAGTCCTTTTTGAAAGCTGGACACGGCACATGGGGCACAGCACATCACCTGCTTTGGGCTTCGCTGCTGCAGCTGTGGATGTTGTGCGTGTAGGACCTGCTCGGGCACCACTGTGGGCCGGTGCCCGGCTCCTCTACTGATAACCTTTGATCAGTCTGCCACAACTGATAACACAGCCACGATCCGATCCGTAGCACAGGCTACCCCAGCTGCCAAGCAAGGTTTGTGTGTAATGGGCCCTGGAGGGAGCAGTGGCCCTGGGGCAGGAGCAGCTCAGCCACTGGGATGCACCCAGGAACACCGGTGCTTGCACAGGGCTGTGCAGGAATTAGCACTGCCCTCATTTGCTGCTCAGTTAAGCAGAACAGGAGCTTGTGGGGCACCAGCACTCTGCTCTGTCCTTTGCTGTGGCCATTTCTGGGTGGACGCTTGAGGCCTGTTTGGGTTTCTCTTCCTGCAAAGCTTTTTGCTTTTAATTATTAACTGGTGCCAGGCAGTGCTGTGGCTTCTGGCTGAGGCTAAACCAGGTGAGGGGGAGGCTGAGGGAAGCCCTGTGCCCTTGGGCCCTCAGCCCCTGCACAGCTCCTGCAGCACCCACGAGTGCAAGTGGGGCATGAGTCCTTCCAGCTGTGGTTTTGTGGGGATGAGGCTTTCAGGGAATGAACAAACTCCAGGGAACAATCCTCTCTGCCTGTGTAGGACTCTATGTGCCGCTGGCACTTGGGCTGTTCTTGTCCTGGGCTGGTCAAAGCAGCCGGGCACCATCTAGCTAAAAATAACACCAGTAAATAAAACACTTCCTCCTGGCCTGGAGCGGAGGCACAGGGAGCCGGGATGTGCCTGGCTGCGGCTCCACGGTGGGACTGGCGCCATGCCGGGGAGCTCTGGGCTGGTGCCACCAGCTCCAGGCCTGCCCAAGCGCCCTCAGCACCCCCCTGCCCGGTTCCTGGGGACACGGTGGCCCATGGCATCCCCAATGCTGACAGCAGAACGTCACCACTGGCTGCTGGAGGGCTGGATCCCCAGGTGACGTGGTGATGGCCCATGGCAGCGGGATGCCACAGCCACCCCATGCTGAGCTCTGTGCTGGCTCAGTTTCTCCACCTGCAGCGTGGGACTCCCACACCTGGCACGTGTCCGAGGTGACAGCTGGAAGGGTGTGGGACACGGGATCCTGGTCACAGCTGTGTCAGCCCCACGCGCTCAGGCAGCGAGGTGTCAGCACCAGCCACCGCCCACACAAGGGCTCACCGTGGGGAACCCCCTTTTCCCCCCCAGCAGACCCTATGGAACCCAGGAAGGATAATGGGGGGGGGGAGGAAGGACCAGTTGGGGGACCAAGCCACATTCTGGGGCTGGCAGGAGAAGTAAGGCAATGGGAGGGGGGCCACCATGGGGGGGTACAGCCTCATCCCTGCTCCCCCAGGATGTCTGAACATACAGAAAGCCATCCCTGTCCCCATCCCCATCCCTGTCCCCATCCCAATCCCTGTCCCATCCCTGAAGTGCCAGGGCTCTGTGCATTGTTGCCTTCACCTTCCTCTTCCTCACCTGTGCCCTACCTGGCAGGAGTGCAATCAGCTGAGGCTGTCTGGCCCCTCCCTGGGCTGGGCCTGGCTATAAAATCCAGGGGCCAGGCACAGGGTGTCACAAGGATCTGGGAGCTGCTGGCAGGTGAGTCCAGGGGTGCCAGGGTTGGGCTTGGGGGGGTCTTGTCTGTCAGATGCTGCTGCTGTTCCTGGGCTGTGAGTGGGATCTTGCCTTGTTCCCACAGGGCTCAGAGCTGGGTCTGAATTTGGCCCCTACACCACAAGTTTTGGATGATGCTTTTTGGGGCATGAGATGCCATAGAGTAGGTTTGGGGGGCACAGCCTTGGGCACATGAGGTGCAGAGGGGGCTGATGGTGTGTACAAGGGCTGTTCTGAAATGGCCCTTCTGGCCAGCTGGACATGGGGACCAGGGAGGTCTGATGAGGGGCAAAGGGGCGTTCCCATGGGATATCCCACTCCCTTATCTGGGTGGTGTTGCGATGGCTCTGTGGGGCAGGTGAACATGGAGAGCAGGACCTGCCACCAGCCAAGCAATGCCCAGATGTCGGTGCCCGGCACACAGCCACCCATGTCCCAGCCACCAGGAAGTGGTGGTGGTGGTGGCCCTGGTGACATAGCCTTGAGTCACACTTGAGACTCTAGGTGACAGCCCATCTCCGGCACACAGGCTGGGAGGGATGCTTGGAGAGAGGCATCGCAGTCCCTGAACTGCCTCATCCCTGTCCCCAGACAGCAGCAGCGATGGCAACGCTCTACCCCTCCCTGGAGGACATGAAGGGCCACCAGGTCCTGCAGGTCAGTGCCAGCACAGCAGTGTTACAGGGGGTGAGCAGACCCCAATGTATCTCTGTGGGGTCTCACCTCAGAGGATCCCCAGGGTGAGGGACACAGCATTGAGCAGACTGTCTCTTGGCAGGCACAGGCAGCAGCTGGCGTGAGCACCCCTGCCACCACAGTGGTCACAGAGAAGCCAAAACTCACCTCGGGCACTGGTAAGGTGGGGCATGATTAGCTCACCCTGTGCAGGGGCTGTCTGGGTGGGCAGTGATGCTCAGTGAGGGGGTGGGGGGGGCTCAGCTGAGACCCTCTCTGCAACTCAGTGCATGGGTTGGGGATGGAATTTTGGGGTCTCTTTTTGCTGGCCCACAGTCCCAGGAGGCTCCTGGGATGGAGGGGGCAATGGCTATGGGTTGGGGACCCCAGGAGCTGAGACCACCCTCGGTATGTCCCTCAGAGCCACCTGTGCTGTACCCCAACCTGGCCGAGCTGGAGAACTACATGGGGCTGGCGCTGTCCAGCGAGGAGATCCAGAAGAACCTGCACCCGGAGGACAGCACTGTAGGTGTCTGGGCTGGTGGCTCTCCCTGCCCCACATGGGCTCCCCATGCCATAATGGGGGTCCCTCTGGTTCCTCATCCTGCCTGGGAAAGGGATGCAGTACTCCCAAGGGCTGAGGTGCACAGGGGCCTGTGTCCCCCCTGTCCCTACTGACCCCCAGCTCCCCCGCAGGCACTGACCCCCGCCGGGCCCCCCCCAGGGCAGCTGGTCGCCCCCCTGAGCGGAAACAGCGCGGGGCTGCGGCGGGCAGAGATCAAGCCGGGCGTGCGGGAGATCCACCTGTGCAAGGACGAGCGGGGCAAGACAGGGCTGCAGCTGAAGAACGTCGACCAGGTGAGGGTCTGGGCTGCCATGGGGCTGGGCATGGCATGGGACAGTGTGGCATGGCATGATGTGACCTGGCATAAGCATGACAACAGAGCACAGCGTGACACGGCAGTTTATCACGGCACGGCAATGTGTGGCATTAAATGTCAGAGCGTGGCACAGCGCAGCACAGCAGGGTGCAGATGGCATGGCATGGCATGGTGCACGGCATGGCCACTGGTCCCTGTGCCACCACTCCACTGTGTCCCCAGGGCATCTTCGTGCAGCTGGTGAAGGCCAACTCGCCGGCAGCACTGGTGGGGCTGCGCTTCGGGGATCAGGTGCTGCAGATCGACGGCAAGAACTGCGCAGGCTGGAGCAGTGACAAGGCACAGCGGGCGCTGAAGAAGGCGAACCCGGAAAAAATCGTCATGGTGGTGCGGGACAGGTGAGCGGGTGGTGGCACCGGTGGTGGTGACAGTGCTGGTGGCAGCACTGATGGTGCTCTCCCCACAGGCCTTTCCAGCGCACTGTGACCGTGCACAAGGACAGCACTGGCCACATCGGCATCGTGGTGAAGAAGGGGAAGATTGTGTCGCTGGCCAAGGACAGCTCGGCTGCCCGCAACGGGCTCCTCACCCACCACTGCATCTGTGAGGTGAACGGCCAGAACGTCATCGGCATGAAGGTAGGGCTGTGCCCTGGTGGTGCAGGAAATGCCTGGGGAGTCCAGTATGATCAGAGGATCCAGGAGGGAGGGGGATACTGAGCAAAGCTGGGCACCCCATGGACCCCTCTGCTCTCTCGCGCAGGATAAGCAGCTCATGGAGGTGCTGGCAGGGGCTGGGAACGTGGTGACACTGACCATCATCCCCACTGTGATCTACGAGCACATGGTCAAACGGTGAGAATGTGGGGCCGCAAGGACCCCCCACGCTCCACAGGGACCCCCGGGTTCCCTCCACTGATCTCCCTTCCCTCTGCTCAGGCTCTCATCAGGGCTGGTGAAGTCGTCCATGGACCACTCCATCCCTGACCTGTGACACCATCGCTGCTGTCTCCGGAGCTGATGCTGGAAGCCCAGAAGGGACCCCACAGCACCTCAAAAGGAGATATTTTAGCACAAAACCCCTCATCCCTTCAGAGGCTGGTGGCTGCTGGTGGTTCTTCCTCTCCTCAGTAGGGATGGGGCAGATGTCCTGTACCAGGGTCCCATTGTCCCCATGTCCCTGCCTGAGCCACCCCCCTCAGGGTGGATGCCAAGGGCTGGCTCCAGCCAAAGCAGACACAGACCCAGCGACATTTATTACATCCACCACAGAGAGCGAGTACAGGACAGGGGAAACAAGAAGAGGGGGGTTACAGCTTTTTCAGTTCTGTATTTAAAAAATATATTATATAGATTTGTCTTTCAAATATAATCGTTACATTTATTTCTTGGCAAAGCTTTGGATAGTCTAACAGACATGTACACAGATCCACAAATACATTGCACGAGAGGCGAATATCCCAGCTCCGCTTCCATCTGCCCCAGCTGCCCGGTCACTGCTGCTCCCCAAATCTTTCCCCCGGCACCTGGTGCTGTGCTGGTGGCAGAGCTGCTGTCCCCACTGCCCCCCAGCACGGGCAGTGCCGGCGGATGGGGGGTGCAGGGAAGCGTGGGGCACGTAGGATGTGGCACGTGCCCCTCTGGGGACCGCTGGGTACCGGCGTGTGGAGCATCACCGGCTGCCAGGGCACCTGGCCAGTGGCACCCATGGGTGGGGGAGTGGGCTTGGGTTGGGGTTGGGGGGAAACACTGTTAGTTCAAGTCACGAAGAAACCACAGACATTCGTGGGGTGGGAGCGCGGCGCGCCCAGGGGAGCCCCAAGTCCCGCGCCCCAACAGCCCCGCTGAGCAATCCTTGCTGTCTTTGTGTTTCAACGACAAAAAAAAAGGCATTTTTCCAGAGGCCACCAGCAAAGCGGGGGTTTGGGTGGGCCGGGGTGGCAAAGGGCTTGCTCTGCCTGCACGGCACTGCCCGCACCCCAGCAAAGGCATCCGAGCTCCAGCACATGGTGGGATCACCGGCATCACGGCTGACGAAACCGCAGGAGCCCCCGGTCCCACTCCCCGGCAGCCAGAGTCCCAACAGCCGGGCTTCACTCTGTACCCAAAAAAAGTGAATATAGTGCAAAGCAAAGGGAGGGAGAGCCCACGGCTTCCTCGGAGGGCTCCGTGCATGAGCTGCAGCCCAGTTCCGTCCCCGTGTGGGGAAGCATTTCCTAGGGAATGGGACGCTGGACCGAACCGCTCCGGAGCTGATCCCTGTCTGGACAGGAACCCCCCATCCCCCTGCCCACGGACAGACGCTGCACCTGGAGCAAGGAACCGCTGCATCCCCAGCGCTCCACGCTGCCAGCGGCTCCTTGCCATCACCCGCCCGCGGCAGGGGCGGCCCCGGGGATAACCCCGCGACAAACAAAAAGCAAGTGTGATGGAGGGAGAGCCCCCTTGGCGGGTGCAGCCCCCCAGCCCCCCAGCAGCCCACCCAGCACAGGCAGGGGTGTCCATCGGCGGGGGGTGACGCTGGGTGCCAACACCCCTCTTCCAACAACGGTTCTTTTCCTCCTCCAGGACAAAGGAGCCGGGGGCGCAGCACGCCTCGATGCACCCACAGACCCCTCGGCCCCTTCCCACCCGCCAGTGCCACGCCGGGGCTTTACAATCAGCAGTCGGGTCCATGGGGGCGGGTGGAGGGCGTCGGAGGTGTCAGGGCTGGGCAGTGCCGCCGGGGCCGGGGCTGGCGACGGGGCGACAGCCCATCCTGCGGATGGAGTGCAGGGCGACGGTGCAGCAGCCCCGCAGCAGCGAGCTGATGTTGTAGATGGGCTGGCCCTGCCGCCGCTGCGAGCGGCACAGCCAGGCCACCGTGGGCACCGCCGGCACCACCACCGCCAGCAGATCCACGATGAAGTGGCGGCTCCAGTAGCTCTTGGAAGGGTTGGTCTCGCAGCCGGTCACCTCCGTCAGCTCCTCCTCCGCCACGCAGGCGATGGCCACCGAGGGGCTGGCGCTGGGGGGCTGCCGCACCGCCGGGTTGCAGGGGACACCCCCCTCGGCACCGGCAGCCGCCGTCGCGGCGTCGGGCTCGGCCACCATCAGGTCCGTGGTCCCGGTAGGGTTGGCGAGCTCGGGGACAGGCATTGTATCTTCCATTTCAGAGACCCAGGCGGAGGTGGGGCTGCCCAAGCTGCAAGCCTGAGACTTCATCACCTTCTCCAGGATGGTGTCCAGGTCGGGCTGGCAGGGCACGAAGTCCGTCTGGATGGCCCGCTCCTGCATGCAGCTGGCCTGCACCCCTGCCTCCACGCTGCTCCGCAGTCCCAGCACCTTCTCGTAGGTGTTGCTGGGGGGCAGGCGGGTGCCGGGCTCACCCCCCAGCTCCAGCGGGTCCGTGTGGCCCGGAGCCTCCTCCATCCCCACGAAGCCGCTGTCGGCCCCCTCGTCCAGCGAGATGGTCTGCGAGCCCCCCACGTTGCGGTCCCCGGCTCCCTGGTCGCTCAGCTTGGTGTAGGTGGAGCTGCGGGTGAGGGATCGGGCTGGGGACCCCCCGGCCGACTCGCCGGCGCCCTCCTCCTTCAGCGCCCCGTTCTGTGCCACCTCCATACTGTGCAGCAGCGTCTCCAGCTTCTTGTTCTGGATGTTGATGTCCACAAAATACTTCTGGAGGCCTTTGTCCTTCTCCAGTAGGTTGTTCTTCACTGTGTCGATGACCTGCTTCAGCTGCTTGATCTCCTTGCGAGCCTCTTTCAGCGCCAGCTGGGCCTCCACGCGGTGGCACTCCTCCTCGATCCAGTCCTCCTGCATCCGTGACAGCTGCGTCTTCAGGTCCTCGATCTCAGCATCCCTGCGGAGACGGGAGGGCACCACCGCGGCGCTGAGGGGGCTGCAGGGACAGCCCCGTCCTCGTGTGCCCAGCACTGGGCTGCAACCAGATCACCCAGTAACACTCCCGACTGGGAACAAGGGATGGATCCAGTGGCTTAGGGATCCTCAGGAGTGATGCTCAGGGAGCCTCGGTGTGATGCTCAGGGACCCTCAGGAGCAATGTTCAGGGACCCCCAGGAGTGATGCTTAGGGACTCTCAGGAGTGACACTCAGGGACCCCAAGGATGGATGCTTAGGGACCCTCGGGAGTGATACTTGGGGACTCTCAGGATTGATGCTTGAGGACCCTCAGGACTGATGCTCAGGGACCCCTGGGAGCACTGTTCTGAGCAATGGGAGTAATACTCAGGGATCCCTGGGAGTGAAGCTCAGCCTTCTCCCGGAGGGGCTGCAGCACCCAGGGCTCCTGAGGGCTGCGTGGGGATGGGCAGGTGCCCCGGGCGGGCGCGTGGCAGCTGGCACGGCGGCAGGGCTGTGCCTAAGCCTGAGAGGAGCAGATGGGGATTAGCCACCCTCTGTCGCTGAAATTCAGCAAAAGCACGGCAGGGACTTAACCAGGGCAAGGGGAGAATGCAGCCACTGCAGGTGGGACATGGGGCTCTCCAGTCTCCAAATCTGCGGCTCCCAAGTCAGACAGGCAGAAGTGCCCACATGCCAGCAATGCCGTGGTACAGCTGTGACCTCGGTGCCTGGGCACAAGCATGAGGACAAGGTGCCATTCTGGGAACTGAGACACACAGAAGGACCAGTCCCAGACAGGAGCTGCCACAGCAGGTGGTGATGGCTGGTGCTGGCACCCTTTCCAGCAGCTCCCATGCTCACCTGTCCTGCAGCCGCTCCTGTGTGTCCTTCAGGCGAGCCTTCAGGTGTCGGATGCAGACCTCCTTCTGCTGCAGGGGAGTCAGGTACTGCTCCGGTGTCGGCGGCTTTATCCCATGGTTGTCACTGCAGAGGTTGTACTTGGACGAGCGCCTGCAGGGACACAGATGTCACCCACTGCCAGTGCCAGGGTCAGCACAGGCTTGACCCAGGGGTCCTAAGGCCTGCTCTCAGAGTGCAGCCCCATAATACATCCCAAAGGAGCCCTGAGAGCAGGAGGGGCAGGGTGGGTGCATGAGGGTGCTGTGCCCTGGCAAGAGGGGCAGAGTGGGCGTCTTGTGTGTTGTGCCTCTGGCAGGACAGACAGGGTGGGTGTCTGGTGCTGAGCCCTGGCAGGAGGGTAGGTGCAGCTCCTGGACACACCAGTTCTGCTGTCAGGTGCTGAGCCCTCTGTGGCGCTGGGGACTTTGCTGAGGCATGATCAGAACTGGGGGAACCAAGGTCTCTGCGTGCCCGGAGTGACCTTCCTGGAAACAACTCATGTGGATGGAGACCTCAGGGTGGGATCAGCCCCACCAGAGATGGAGGCACAAGATGGGGAATGGAAGGGTTTGGGATGGAGCAGGTCTTGAGATGGTGGCTGTCCTGCCCATGGGGAGCAAGCCAGGAAATCCAGCATCTGCTCCAGGCTGGGCCAGCAGCACATCTGGACCCTCCTTGTGCCACCACTGGCACTGGGGCAGATGAAGTGACATCTCTGGCCCGAAGCCTGGGACAGTGCAGAGAGCAGGGGCTGGCCAGGAACAGGACTACCAGGTCAGGCTGGGAGGCATGTGGAGAGCTGGGAGCTGCACGAGTGGCTCTGGCATGGCAGTGGGGGGACCAAACTCTCCGTGTATGGAAGGCAGGCATCCGAAAGCCCCCCTGCATGGTGTCCATCAGCCCAGCAGCCTTTAGCCATGTCCAGAAGCATCGTGTTAGAAGCATCCATGCCTTGGAATGCCCCATGGCAGCAGGACAGCCACTGCCCCCCGGCCTCAGCACGCATGGGACCTGCTCACCATGTCACCCTCGGGCCCCTCAGATCCTCCCAGAAGGATTCCACCTCTGGGAGCTGGCAGGGGGCAGGGGGCAGGGGACAGGCAGGTGACGAGCAGTGCACCACCGGCTGCTGTGCCTGCGGGGCTGGGAGTGGTGGAGTGGTGCTCATCCCACAGCTCGGTGCTTATCCCACAGCTTGGTGCTGGCTGCTTGTGCCCCGAACACACCCGGAACTCCCTGCTGAGAAGCCAGGGGGCCACCAGCTCTTGCCAAACCTTTGCCGGGCAACACGAGGGGATGGAAGCGAAGCTCTTGCCCTTGTGCCTTTGGTCGGGAAGGATCCAGGTGCTCCTTGGAATGCGGGAGTGGCGGGAGGAAGCGTGCAGCGTGCAAGCCACAGCCACAGCAGGACGGAGGGGAGAGGACGGGGGATCCCTGGGTGGCAGGCGGGGGGACAGTGAGGGAGACGACACAACAACAGTGGCAGAGAGGTTTGGAGGAGGAGGGTAGTGAGGGTCTCTGGAGACACACCAGCAGCTCCGCCAGCTCCGGCTCCCCCAGCCATCAAGCGCACAGCCTCGCTCCAGTGGCCCCTGCGCTCCTGTCCCCGCTGGGCACCGGCACCGGCAGCACGGGGGGGCTGCTCCCCCTGCCCGGGGGCACCCGGCAGCCACCCTGGGGCCACGGGTGATGGGTTACCTTGGGGTGGGGCTGCTGTCGCTGCCCTTGCAGGAGCCAGAATTGCTGCTGCTGCTCAGCGAGGAGGTGCCGTAGGTGTCCCTCCCGGGGGGCGAGGGGCGCCTGGAGGCAGGGAGAAGAGGCTGTGTCTCAGGCCGAGTGGCTGAGGGCGCTGAAGACTTAAAGAAGGAGGCAAAGCCACTCCGTCCATAAACCCCGCGACTGCCAACCACCACACCGAGAACACACAAGACAAAAGGACAAAACAAACAGCAGGGATCAAAATGGCACGGACATGGCGACGGGCACAAAGGCAGGGCTGAGGGGGATGTCCACCCACTCCCCCCTCCCTGCCGTGGCAGCCCATGGATGCTGGCACAGCATCCTTGCACCCTGAGGACGTTGGGAGCCCCTGGGATCCCCTTGGAAGCCCCTTGGGAGCCCCTTGAGAGTCCCCTGGGAGCATGGTCCCAGCATAGCTCGAGCCACATCTGCCAGAGCATCACCTGCACGTGGGCAGTTCTGCCTCTTCTCCCTGCCCATGCTCAGCCTGTACCTCCATAATGGCAGTCCAGGTCATGGAGACATTGGGAGGGGAATAAACGCTTTTTCTCTCTTTATCACTCAGCTCAAGGACAGATTTTCCAAGGGCTAACATACCTCCCAGTTTCACTGCCCCAACCCAGTGCTCTCCACCACTGCCTGCCTTCGCCTGGACGGACGGAGGGGTCGGTCCTGGCCGTGGCACAGACGGACAGAGGGACGGGGCGTGCAGCACTCGGGGAGCTGCATGCACGGACGGGGAAGTGCTGTGCAGCGGGCAGTGCCATGCAAACCCCCGAAAGCTGGGCTGGGGGTTCGTGCTGCGAAGTGGCAGCTGGTGGTGGAGGTGTGGGGATCGTGGGGATCGTCCCATCCCGGCTGCAGGCGCTGGTGTCCAGTCCCGAGGTCAGAGGTTGAAGCATATTCACCTTCGTGATCCTGTGGACGCGCGTCTGCTCCCCGGCACGGACATGGCCGCGGTGCCACGGCTCCTGGGCACAGGGAACTGCGGGCGAAGGTAACAGAGAGAGGAGGTGAAGGCAGGAAAATGGCCCCAGTGAGACGGAGACTCTGCAAAATGTGGGGTGAGCCCTGGCACCAGGGCATCAGTATAGTCCCCAGGGCCACCAGTACAGGGACAGATGAGGACAGCATCCCCTGCACATCTGGGCTGTGCTTCCCACTTGTCTCCCATAGCCCAGAAATGCCAGAATGCTGCATGCCTGTGGTCCCACCGGGATCCTGTGGGCACAGGGCATGGGTGTTCTTAATTTAAAAGGCAGACCAGAAGCACAGCAGGTGCCTACCATGGTCTGGAGTCCCTTTCCCACCATGGGACAAGCTTCTCTCTGCTCCCAGATCTCCATCCCTGCCAGGAAGCAGGGTAATGCCGCAGGAACACAGAGTACCTGCAGTGGTGGCATTACTGGGGGCAGAGATGGTACAAGGGCTCTGACCCAGCCATGGAGCTCCCTGGGCAGGCAGCTCTCCCTGCAGTGGGCTGGGTGCCTGCTTTTCCTTAATTAAGTGCAAATCCCCCATTCAGCAGTGAAATCAGGTGAAGAAGAACAGATCCCTGCATAATGAGGCAGCAGCGGCTAATCCCTTGGGAAACACAGAGCCCGCTTTCCTGTAAATAAATAGGCCAGATCCAGAGGCCTGCAGCACCTTGGGCACACGCAGGATGTGAGGGACTGAGGGAAGCAACTGCTCAGCACCCGCACCCTGCTGAGCATCCCACGGCACTGCTGGGAACCCCACTGTGCTCCCAGGCTGCCAGAGACCGACAGGCTGGGAGCAGCATGGGGGGCTCCCCCATCCCAAAGCCCATTCACAATGCCAGCATTTATCTCAGATTTTGGCAGAGCAATGCAGGAGATGGGACCTGCCAACAGATAATCGATGGGTGACAGGAAACGCTGCGTGCTGCTGGCCCTGCTCCAGGGGAGTGCGAAGAGTGGGACAACAGGGGAAGCAAACGGGAAGGGGGGCACATCCAGCTCACCCCAGTGCAGCCTTCTGCATTTGCCACCTCAGGTTAATTTTTTTCAAGTATACCTCAAAGCCCACCCTGGCCAACCCAGGCTTCTCCTCTGCCCAGGATTTGCTGCTCCCTGTTCCCCAAACCAGGGCACCAAGGATCTCAGAGCACTGGTGTTGTGAAGCCCGGAGTCCCAGCAGGCACAGTGCCCCATGACAGAGGAGTGCCAGCACCCCTGGGACACTGCAAGAAGGATTTGGGGATCCTGCTGCCTCTGCCAGGGATGGATTTGCCCGGAGATGACCTGCTCAGGGGAAGGCAGCGTTCTGTCCTGCTGGATCACTGCTCCCAAGTGGGCAGCGAGCTCTGCTACTGCAGCAGCGTGAATCAGCATCCACCAAGAGCCACGCGTGGCCTCACGCTGGCGGGAGCATCCTCCAGGATTCTCCGTCACCCTCCAGCAGCGCCACGCGGGGCTGCGGCACAGCCTGGACTCCAACAGCTCTCGAGCAGGGATTAAGGAAGATTTGAGAGGGTTGATTCCTCACCCTCTCCCTCCTGCAGTCCAGTGGTATCTAGTATTATCCCAGGGGTGCCCAGCATTAGCCCTGTGGTAGGCACCGAATGGCAGCTGAGTGGTACCCAGCATCAGCCCAGTGGTACCCAGTATCATCCCAGTGGTACCTAGTATCATCCCAGTGGTACCCAGTATCATCCCAGAGGTACCCAGCATCATCCCAGTGGTACCCAGTATCATCCCAGTGGTACCCAGTATCATCCCAGTGGTACCCAGCATCAGCCCAGTGGTACCCAGTATCATCCCAATGGTACTCAGTATCATCCCAATAGTACTCAGCATCAGCCCAGTGGTACCCGGTATCATCCCAGTGGTACCTAGTCTCATCCCAGTGGTACCCAGTATCAGCCCAGAGGTACCCAGCATCATCCCAGTGATACCCAGTATCATCCCAATAGTAGCCAGCATCAGCCCAGTGGTACCTGGTATCAGCCCAGTGATGCCCAGCATCAGGCCAGTGGTGCCCATCATCAGCTCAGCTGTACCTGGATCTTCCCCACTCATGGCGAGGTCACCCTCATGCCACACTGCTCTGTGCATGGGTCCCTCTGTGCCTCACTAACACCAGCAAGTGCCAGCACTGCAGATGGCACGTGTGTGTCCAGCACACAGGGCTCCTGAGAGCACCCTAGGCACCTGTCGCCAGCATCCACAGCCTGGAATGGCTCTGTGAGGACACCTGGATTTGGCCTCGTGTCTGGGGATCTCATTTCTTTCTCCTCCTCCTCTCACTGCTACAGACTCACCTGGTGCCCACACCAAGGCTTGATGCCTCCCACAGCACCCAGGGTGTCTGGAATTTAATCAGTGATAATAAATTGTCATTATTCCCAAAGGATCAACGGGCTGCTTCAGTCTCCCCGGAAGCCTCACTGTGCCCACAGGCTGCCCAGGACAGGCAGGGTGGGCAGAATCAGCACCAAAGCTGAGCACACACCTTCCCACGTGGTACAGGGCTACTAAAGGTGGAGAAATTACGGATCTGCACTCAGAATTACCCCCATCACATGGACCAGGATGAGTAGCTGCAGCACCAATGGAGCCTCCCGAGGAAAGCCAAGGGAAATCCAGGATTAACCCTGGTCTAGTGGGTGGCATCCCTGCCCATAGCAGGGGGTTACAATGACAGAATGGTTTAGCTTGGAAGACACCTTGAAGACCATCTCATTCCAACCCTCTGCCATGGGCAGGGACACCTTCCACTATCCCAGGTTGCTCCAAGCCTTGTCGAACCTGGCCGTGAACACTTCCAGGGATGCGCCATCCACAGATTCTCTGGGCAACCTGTGCCAGGGCCTCACCACTCTCATAGGGAAGAATTTTTTCCAAATATCCCATCTAACCCTGCCCTCCGTCAGTAGGAAGAGACTCCCCCTTTTCCTGCCTCTCCATGCCCTTGTCCAAAGTCTCTCTCCAGCTGTCTTGGAGCCCTTTAGGCACTGGAAGAGGCTCTTAAGGTTTCGCTGGAGCCTTTTCTTCTCTACCAGCTTTCTCAGCCTGTCTCCACAGAGAGACCACAGGGGTGGTCAGAGCAATTAATGGACTAAGATGAAGGTGATTTGGGGGGCACTGGCTTGTCTCCGTACTGAGGGACCAGAAGGACCCTGCTCAGCACAGCACCTCTGTGTCTGCCCTTACTACCCAGAAATGCCAGCATGGGCTGGGGTCCAACACTCCAACTTTTACCAGATCCAGAGATTGTCCTGCAAACCACCTGCACGTGGTCCAGCACCCTGCAAATCCCCCAAAACGCAGCTTGAGGGCTGAGCAGGGTGGACACTGTCCACTGCAAGGACCAACGTGTTCCTGGTGCTGCCAACAGCAGAACTCCCTGTGAGTCTCCCAGCACATGTGGAACAGAGGGCCAGAGCTTTTACAAACAACAGCACAAACCAGGGCTTGTTCCATGCAGTGGAATTAGCCTGGGGAATTCCTGATAAATAAAAGCAATGGGCCTTGATAAGGAAACAGCTGGAGCTACAGCATGAAAAACCAGATCCCCTACAGAGGGCTGGGATGCAGAATCAGCACAAGTCTCCCGTACTGCCACTGTCCAGGAGTGGGTGGCACCATGGGGCTCATCTCCTGGTGGGTCCCCAGCTCCTGCCAGCCACAGATGGGACCTGGAGCATTGCTGACCTACTGATCACACCATGACAGTGATGGATGGCAGAGCAGTGGCAGAGCAGTGACAGAGCAGTGACAGAGTGGGGGCTCAGCCTGGTGCCCCAGACGAAGATTTCCCCAGGCTCAGCTGGATCACTGCCCCACAGAGATGCTTTTTTGGCTCAAATCCTGCCACTTCCCTGCACCTTGCTGGATGCCTCAGCTGTGCCAGTGATGGACAAACCAGGCTGGGCAGGTATCGCCCTTCCTAGATGCTTCTCATGTGGGAAACAGGGACACAGGATCCCTGGAGAGACCCCCCATCACTGGCTCAGTGAAGCCTCTGATGGTTCCTCAGCTTGTTCCTCTGAGGGTTTCATGGCTGCAGGCTCAAGAGTTTGCTCCCATCAGCTTCCAAAGTTCAGCTCTTGGGGGTTTCAGAGGGATCCAGCTGCTGCCAGCTCACCCCATCCCCACGGGGAACATGAGAGGTGTAAGAGCCCGCAGATCACTGCCAGTGTCAACCCGCAGCGCAACACTGCTGTGCCAGCAGCCGCCACATTTCCCCGGATTTCTCGCTCACTGCTTCCTTTGTCGAGGCTCCCATCATCCTGCCTGCTGCCGGATTCCTATATTTCCCTTGGCACATCCTGTGTGAGGAATCTTTTGCAATGGTGGCACGGAGCCCAAGCGTCTGAGAGCAGCTTCAGCCACTGCAGAGACCTGGGAGAGGAACTGTGGTGTCCTCGTGGGTCCCCTGGGAGGTCTCCAGCCTCCCAGGATGAACAAGATTAAAAGCAGAGGGAACATGGAAAGGGAAATGACAGCTTTGTTTTTCCAGAGGCCAAAAAGGGCTCCCCAGGACCTAACCTACCCTGCCTTCCTGACAGCGGCTCTGTTTTTCTTCACACTAAAAACAAGCAAAGTGCTGGATGTGGCCAACAACCGGCAGCTGATGCGGGGCAGAGCCCTGTGCTCCTGGACAGTGGCAATGCCAGGGCCACTTGCACTGGAAAAGGGATTGGGATACAGCTGGGTCACAGTGGGAAGGGGCAGGATCCAGCAGCCAGGGCTGCCAGAAGTCCTGGCGCAAGAGGGGGTCAGCACTGGGGCCACCACCTGGGCAGCTGGGGGCAAACATCCATGACTATGTCTGCACTCCTCCTCCTGAAATGGGGGATTTTTGGGATAGAGCGATTGCTTTGCTTTTGCTTCAAGAAGATTCTAAGGATGTGGCATTATCTCCAGAGGCTGGGAGCCTCTGCTCTAGTGTAGACAGGTTCATCCCAAAGCTTTACCTGTGTCCCAGGCAGAGGGAGATCATGGAATGACAGAATCATTTAGGTAGGAAAATACCTTTAATACCTTCAAATCCAACTGCTAACCCAGCACTGCCAAAGCCACCGCTAAATCCAGCTCAGGGCAGAGCCGGGTGCTCGGGGAACAGACAGAGACAAACCCCACGGGGTGTTTATGCAACACCACCAGAAAAATCAATGTTGCTAAGAGTGTTTGTATCCCATTCCAAAAGGCAGGAGCATCTCCTTTTATTCTCCTGTTTGTTATAAAACGCTGAGTTGACACCCAGAGATTACAGGAAAACAGACACCATTTGGAAAGCTCAGGTTATGCAGTTCATCACTTTTCCAGCTGACCTGGCTGCAACTCCAAACGGGGAGGTGGCAATTCCCAGCCCTCATTAGCTAAAAATAAGGTGCTTGACCAGAGGGCAAAGGCTGGGCTCTCACTGGGGACTCTGGAGCCAAAGGCAAATGGGAAAAGAGCTCCATGACAAGTGTTGTAGCAGCATGAGAGCAGGAGTGGGATACCCAGGACGCAGACCCCGTGGTCTCACCCCGGGCCGGGAAGGTCAGCAGGATGGGATGGAGGTGACATCCCACTGCACAGCCCATCCTGCACAGGTGCTCCGGCAGGAGCCGAGCTGAGCTGTGTGCAGCAGAAGGAACAGCCCATTCCTTCAAGATACAAAGGCAAAAACCTAGAAGACAAACCCAGCTTCCAGCGCAACAGCTCCTCCTCCCCTCCGTGCCTCGGCGAGGCGGAAGCAGGTCTCCCCTAACCACCATCCACCTTGAGGGAGGGCTGGGAATGACGGCGGTGCCGGGGGATTAACCCTGGTCTCCACACCGCTGGAATGGCCTACTTTAACCGCACACCAGATCTCCTGCCTCAGCCCACTGCAGCACTTCCGAGATGGGAGCACAGGCACTGCCCCTCTGACCCCCACCCTGGGACCCCTGGACACCAGGATTTGCATCTTCTGGCACAAGGTCACACCACAACGTGCCTGTTGCCCAGAGAGGGTGGGAACACAGGGATTTTATAAGCAGCACAGACACTCAGCAGTGGGTTCTGTGCGACAGCCACAGCGCTGACCTTGTGGGGAAGAGAGAACAGAGCACCCGGCTCATCAGCCTGCTCGGGTGTTCCCGTGTCCCTTTGGAGATGGAGCACGAAGCCATTAAATAATAAAATGTCAGTTGCAGAGCAGCCCCAGCTCCTGCAATGCCCATGGTGCCGGAGACACTTTGGGATGCTGCTCGAGCAGATGTGGGGCTGGTGCTTGAAGGGAGAGTCTGGTGCATGAGATGTGGGTTTGGGGCGTGCAGGGAGGGTTCGGGGTGTGCAGGGATGGTCTGGTGCATATGATGTGGGTCTGATCCATGTGACACAGGATTGGTGTATGCGAGGAGGGTCTGGTGCACGAGATGTGGGTCTGGGGTGTGCAGTGAGGGTCTGGTGCTTGCAGGGAGGGTCTGATGCATGTGACAAGGGTCTAGTGCATGAGATAAGGGTCTGGTGCGTGTGATGTGGGACTGGGGCATGCAGGGAGGGTCTGGTGCATGAAATGTGAGTCTGGGATGTGCAGGGTGGGTCTGGTGCATGTGAAGTGGGTCAGGTGCATGATATGTGGGTCTGGCCAGTGCGGTGCAGGTCTGGTGAGTGCAATGCGTGGCTGATGCTGCTGTGTGGGTCTAGTGCATGTCATATGGGTGCAGGGCTGTGAAGCAGGACCGGTGGGTGTGGTGGGGTCCAGGTGGGCTTGCAGTGTGGGTCAGGCTACATAACATATGGGTCTGATGAGTCAGACACGGGTCCAGTGCGTGCCGTGGGGGTCCAGCGCATGCCGTGGGCTCCGGTGCAGCAGTACGGGTCTGGTGCGTGCCGCGGGGGTCTGGCACACGCAATGCGGGTGCGCTGCGGGCCCGATGCGTGACCCGCCCCGAGCATCCTGTGCCCCGGGAACCCCCTCCCGCTCCCGCCCCCCC
>VWPU01008919.1:0-43577 GCA_013398955.1 Callaeas wilsoni
ATATATAAATAAAAATTCCTTATCACTGCAATACCTAAAGTTATATAAGCGCATTTCTCTTTTGAGAAGTGATAAGAAGATCATCTAATTTCTTTTTACTGAAACATTATGTTTCTATTTTGTTGGTGGGATGTTTAGGCACTCTTACTCAGATCTATAAAAAATTCTTTAAACACTATAATGTATTTTCTGAAAATAAAAAGTGGTTTTGGAAATAATAGGACCTTTTTATCCCTGTAGAAGCTTTAAAAGGTATTGAGAACAGTAAAATTTATCTTTTTTATTGTTGCACAGATAAAACTGCTTGTATTTGTTTCTTAGGACAGAGTATAATTTAAACAGACCAAATCATTTTCTGAACAACAGCATGAAATGAACAAGAATGATGCTATTAAAAAGTGCTAGATCTGTGGTCACTGTATTTATGAAGGCCGACACTGCAATGTTCAAAGGCATAGTAAGCTCTAAGAATGAGAGTTTTCATTATAGAGCAGATTTTGGGAGGAGCTGCCATGAAAGCAAATGTCTGTTGCTGGTTGGCATCCCTGTGATGAGTTGCTCTGGACTACACATGGACTACACCCAGGTTTAGGAACTTACCTGTGCAGCCACAACTCCTGAATAGCCTCTGTGCTGCAAGGAAATCTTGTTTCCATATGTGCTTTATGTTCTTGCCTACAAAGCCTGAGTTCTGGAATGTTGACTTGTGTAATATTATAGAGTTCATTGGTCAGGTTCCAAAGTGCACTTTGCTGCACTCAGTGCTCAAACCACTCTCCTGCCTGAGGGCCAGGAGTCAGACAGTGGTGCACACATTATGGGTTTCTCCATCAATCCAAAGTGTCAGTGGCAAATGGATTACCTATGCCATAAGTATATTTTGCTTATCAGTGTGAAATTCCCACATATGCTGTAACTATAGTGCCTAGGGATGCCCCGGGATAAGAAGCATTGTATGAATGTAGGTCATTATTGTGAAGTTGCATTATCTGAATCCCTTGTCCCATGTTTGTTTGCTTTAGACCCTGTGGTAACATGAGAGTGGAGGAGGAAAAAAGAAAATCTAAATAAAGCACAAGGACATCCAATCTACCCTAACGAGAATAAGAATTGTTAAGGAAATCATAGTGTTGAGGTCTAAATATTTCACAATTAGGCATTCATTTGGAAAGAGCAGCTGCTCTATATCCTCCACATACTATTTTGCTTACGTTGTTTACTGATTACAAAACACAGAATATACTTTTATTGACTATGTTTTCCCCCTACAGTCTTCTACGAGTGTAATGATGAATATTCATATTAAGAAACAGCTTCAAGGTTCTAGCACCAGCAGCAGCTGTGCTTCTTACAATGTCTGCAGTCACTTGGGTTGACTAGATGTAAATAATTTACATGTGCTGTATATAGCAGCCCTTTCAGATCTCAATATATTTATGCTAATACGTAACTTAGATTTTGCTGGCAACCACTCTGTTGATCAAATTGAAACAAAAAGTAGGTTGTGGCTGTTCAGGGAGTAGACTTCCAGTTGCCCTGAACAACTGCCATGTGCAGTACAGAAGCCATCACAGTTAAGTGTTGAATCTCAAGATCTCAGAGGAATATTTTAAAGCTAATTATCACTATCGAGAAAGTCCTTGACGTCAGAAGGCACTGACTGAAGTTCTATACAGTGCTTGTCTAGTTACCTATGACTTCAGAATTTATTAATATCCAAACACTTCAAGGAGAAGACAGTAAGCTCTTTTGATATACAATAGCAAGATTGTTCCCTCGTATTCTTTCATTAGTGATATAAAGCTGTAGCAAATACAGCAAAAATTGCTTTTTCCTTCAGTATCTACTGTGAAAGTTTTGCATCCTGTGATAGATGCTTAAGTTTATATTAGGGTATATAGATCTGCAGTGCCATTGTGGATCTGTCTGTTTATGCAGAAGTGTGAAGACTCACCTGTTTGAGCTGTGAGCTCACAGCCCCTGCCTATAATGTGTATCTTTCGTGTAGATTACACAGTATGTGCGAGTAAAAAAAATCCATTCCCCTCTCTGTTAAGGCACAAAGGTGATCTATTTGCATATACAGGTAGGGATTGTTCTTTAGGAAAAATTCCCATGCTGCCTTTGAGGTTTGGTCAACAGGAATAATTGGTAGATGCATATGCCTTACCTATTCGTCTTTTTTGCTTTTCCACTCTTTTTATTTTGTTGGCCGCTTCTTTTGGGTTATGCTTTCACCTAAAAACACCAAACAGGATTGAACTGGATGCTGCTGCATGAAGACATATGCAATCAGGAAACTTCCAGTATAGAAAATTATGTTACAAAGTAACCTCTATTACCCATTTTAGAACAGTACAGGAAAGATCCCAAAACTGCTAGTAGGAGGAGTACTCTGCAGCTTTCGAGAAAGAAACCATTCATGGTTTTTTGTTTAATTTTAGGGTTCCATCAGCCAACAAATGCATGTTTCACTATTCTTTTTGATTTGTCAGTGTAATTAACTTTTCTTCTGCATATACATTTGGGGTTCTTTGTAAGGTGAAGGTAAAAACATAATTCTTGCCAATGTTGCCCACAGTAGTGGTGAGGACATTCAGACGTCACTGCATTGTGCTATGACACCTAGGCAAATAGTAAGGAATTGCTTTTGCTGGAGGGATATCCCTGTTTGGCTAATGATCGCATAAAGTCAGATATATTCATGATGCAAGTACATATGTCCACCTCATAGAAAATTAAAAATGTCAAAGCAGACCCTCCAGATGATGTTTTTGCCTCATTTAATTTTTTTCTAAACCAAACAATATCTTTGTTACAGGCTCCTAGCACCCCTTAGATGCATATCAGAAACATGTGGAGGTGCAGAAAACTGACATTTTACTTACAGAACAGAAGCTAATGGAGTAGTTAGTGGCATTTCCATAGCTTATGGTGAATAACAGAGTGCCAAGGCTTTAACAAGTGAGCTCGTGATGCAGCCTGTGTCACAAGGAGCATGTGTTCAAAAAGAGGAGTATTCAGTGACTGAAAGAACTGAGTTGTGCTTTTTCCCTATGTTAAATAGAAAGGATTGGCTTTTATACAGAAGAAAGAGGCTATACCAAAAAAGTGTTAAAAAGAGTCAACTCCCCCCTCCCTGCCAACCCACACCACCATAAAGTAGTGTTTAGCAGCATTTTAAAAATGTAAAAATGTAGTCCTGAAGATGTACATTGAGGCCATTGACTATACAGAACAGGAGTTAAAATACTGAGCTGTGAATGAAGCTTGAAACATTTGCTGGTCGGTGCAGTCTCGTCCTTACAAATGAAAATCTTTGCTTTTTAGTATTATTTTTACAAGCCCTTGGAACGTTCCTCTTAGGGCTTTTTAATGCTTATTGGGAAATAACAATCATTACATACAGAGGTGAATCATTCCAAGTGGGAAAACACTTCAGGCCTTCCTTTATTTTTGAATAGAGAGTGGGGAGAGGGAAAAATAAGTATACTTATGGATTTAAACATGCTTATAGACACCTAGTGAGATTTTTAAAATAATCAAACTCAAACGGGTTCAATAATAAATACTTAAATATTTGCAAAATCATACTTGTTTCTTCATTCACCTCTAAAATTTTATTTAGCTATCAAAATTGACTTCTAAAATATTTTTTTTCAAGTTCTATGTGTCTCAGGTGCCTGCATCCCATTCAGTTTTGCTTTAGTGTTTAAATCACCTGAGGCTGAAGTGCTAATACATGTATTTATGAGTCTGAACCCACGTGTGACTACGATTTATACAAATAAATCCAGCTAGTGTTAAACAAATTGATGAGGTTACTGTTAAATAGTGTAGGTGTCCAGGTTCTTTAGTCAAACCTGCATTTATGTATGGACCTAAATAATCTGTACAGTCCAGTCTGAAGCATACTTTGCCACACACATATTGATTTCACAAAAACAGATTCACTTAAGTGTTTCTGTCATGCTACAATTATAATTTTAGAGGACAGTGCTCAAGTTTCAATGCGACACAAAATTTATGTCTTTAATTCTTAAAGAAGGTAAAAAATTAAATGGTAATTCCTGGACAATTGCTCTAATTATTATTAATGCAGGTCATATACATACTATGGACACATATTCCAAAGAATTTTCCCAATTTAACCTTTCCAGCTGGTGAGTAGTACTGTTTTCATCTTTTCCTCTCAATAAAGTTCTACAGTAGGAATTGTCTCAAATCTCAGTCCCTCTCTGTTTTTGCAAGGATTTGCTTTTTCATATGTTTTTCTCCTTTTTTTGGTGAGTTTTGTTTTTTGGTGTTTTGTTTTCTTTGAGTTTGGTTTTTTGTTTTGTTTTGGGGGTTTTTTGGGGTTTGTTTGTTCGTTTTACAAACTGACATTTCAGTTTATAAGGAGTGGTTTAAGAAATCAAAATAATAATCTTCTAAACCTTAGAAACAAAGAAATCTATACCATAGTTGCATATTTAAATTCTTAGGTTTTCAATTGGATTTCACTTACCAGTTTATTTTTATAAATAATGATTTCAGCTTTCCATCTGCCATATAAAAATGTGATGTTTCTTAATATAAATGACTTGAAAACAAACATTTCTGTTGAAAAGTATCTCGGTGAAAAAGTGGTTCATAGGTAACTTTTTGACATGAAGGGCCCAGTGGCAGGTTTGGGAATTAATGTATTATTAAAGATGTACTTGAAACATAAAATTCTGGAACAAGTTGGAAGATTGCTTCCTTATGCTTGATTGTCTGTTGTGAATTAGTCTCTTGGTTCCATAGACGATTTCCATTAGGAAATTTCCTGAGAAATGTTTAGAACAAGAGAACAGCCTAACCTAAAGTGTCAGTAATTTCATGGTGAGTTATGTGTCTTGAATGCAAGAGTTCAGCACCACTTGGTTGCCATGGTTCATTAGTTATCATCAAACCCCCAGATCATCTTTGAGTAGAAGCCCAAAAGGCTCTAAATATGCACATGCAGTGCAATTATGAAGCAATCAAAATAAAATTTAACAATTTTGAAGTTAAATTGAAAATAGTGCTTTCAAAGCCTTAGATTAAAGGGAGACAACCATATGTAAATCAGATACAGTACTGCTGAATTATCTTGTTCAGTGTCTGTGCTTTCTAAATAATAGACAAGGTAGTTGTACAGAATAATTCCTTTGAAGGATCTGACAAGCATGATTTATGGCATAGCCCAAAACACATTCTTTGCTTGAATATTCAGTCAAAAGAGCTTCATTTTCCCCAATTCTGATATTGTGGAATTATATCTAAATCCTGTCTTAACTTGGGAAGTCACAGGAGGGAGAATATAAATTACACTCTTACAAAAATATACAAGAGATTTAAATTGGAAAATTGCTATTTTGGAATGCAAGACAGCAAACTACAATTAATCACTGTTCCTCCGCTCATCAGACTTCACAGTGAAGCTTCAAGAAATATAATGCAGTATTTTAAAAGGCTCATTTAAAACCCTTTCTCAAATACTGCAAACATCTGGGGGGAGAAAAAAGGATATCCTTCTTTAGAATAAATCATTCAATGAGTTAGTATTTGAGAATCTAAAACTAATCCAGTCTGCACAAAACCTCCAAATTTTTAAAAAGCTTAACTCGGGAATTATTTTAGATTCAGCCATTTATGAAAGCTGCCGTAGTCTCCATATGGAAGGAGAAAGAGATAAACTGGAACCTTACCCCCAAGAAAATATATCCTTCAGATTTCCTGTAGGTTTTACAGGACTGGTTAAATTATTCCTAAAGCACCTATAAAGACCCTCATCCGAATCAATGTTACAAGTATGGGCTTTTCCAAATGCTTGACACTCTGCTTCACATTATTGGGGCTCCCCATGGAGACTTCTGATCCCAACTAAGCCAGACATGTTTCCATCTAGACCCTTCATCTCCCTGTGCTTCGGACCCATGACTCAGCTTTTAAACCTCATGAACCAGAACCACCAACATTTGCATAAGCAAATGTTCTCTTTGAGCAACTGGTAACTCAGAAACATTTTTCTAGCTCTGTGTTCTGCAAGGAAAAATCCTCTTCTTAAGCTCTAAAACATTCTTGAACTTTCTGCAAGGACGTGTTTGTATTGCTAACTCTCTTTCACGTACACCACAGATTTTGTTCGTCCTTTAGTCTTGTCTGGCTTTCCAGCAGTACAAAGAAGAGACAATGCTTCACAAAGAGAGAACTTGCTTTACTCGAGGAAAATAAAACTATCCACACAAGTGTATTTTCTGTTCATATGGATTTTTATTTTTTGGTCATATTTGCTTGGTTTGATAGATTTTTTTTTTTTTTTTTTTAGGATTCCACAGGGAGGTAGGTTAGATACTGCATTGCTGGGTCTTGCACAGCTGTAGATCACAGGTACCAGAAGGACCCAGAGCCTGTTCAGCATATCCCATTGCAGCCTTCTGGGTATTCATTCATTGATCAATCATTCATTATTTGAACTATTTAAATAATTTCTGAAGGATGATAGTGAAAAAACTATCAGGTCATCTGTCAGTCTTAGTAATAACAAACTCAACCTGAGCTCATTTGCAGAAGCATTCTTTGAGAGGACTTTATTCTAATTGCTTGTATTTCCACTCCTATATTTAGAGAAGGGATTTTATTGCTTAATAGGTAGAACAAGTGAATCCCATCTGGGTATTTATCCTGTCTAATTACACTTTGCAACTACAGTGATCCAGAAACTCAAGAGCAGACTGAGAAGGGGCAAGTCAGAGAGCTATTTTTGCTTCTAAATCCTGTAAAACTATCTTACATAAAGTCCAACTTTTCTGTTGTTGCTAAAGCACATGACAGCTATTTGAGAGCGGACTGTATTTAACAGTCTCAAGCGATTTTAAACAGCTGCACAACCTTTTGGACGACTGCGTCCTTCAGGTAGCTGGGATCTAAGTGTCTAAAATGCCACTACACATCCATGACTAGGTTTTTGAATTGCTTCCTTAATGTTTTAACTGCTCAGAGGTTGTATGTTCATGGAAGGCACCAGAGGCAAGTCAGGAGCAACACATTGCATGACTAGAGTGCAGGATTATCTGTGAGAAAAGATATAACTTGCCCTGATGCATGTTGTGTGTTATATAACATGTGACGAGTTTTTCACAGCAAAGATGGATTTTTGATTTTTTTTTGTTTATTATTATTCTTGTTGTTATTATTTTCATTTACTGTGGTGGATTTTTTTTTTTTTTTTTGACAGCAGTAGCAGGACACAGATGCAAAGCTTTGGAAGATTTTCCAGTAGCAGCAGCTGGCTCCTTGGCAGTCTCCTCAGGCAGTTGTGTTGATGCTTTGGAGTTGCCTCTGGGTCTGTCATGTAACGAGTCAGCTGATGAGCTTCCTTCTATGTTTGGATGCCATTTTTTTTTTAGATACCATTGAAGCACCTTAAATATTAGGAAAAATGTGCAAATTTTTTGTACCCCTGCAAGATTTATATACATATGTGATGTTTACATATCATACATATAGTGGTGTATGTAACATGATGCATATGCAATATGTGTAGAACTTTAAAATTCCATCTATTCAACAGATTTCTGCTCTAGAGAGTGCTTTGCAGAAAGCTGCTCGATTCTCATTAAACAGCCTTATGAACTAATCACTCAAGTAAGTGGAACTAAAGAGTGATGCTACCATGAAGCCTGTCCTCACTGATAGAACTCACCAAAAATATTATTTTCTTTTGTACTACCATTCCGTGAATAGTCAGCCTAGCTAACAATCTCCCTTATTCCTCTGTGGATTTAATATACTTGTCCATTTTAACAAGTTCTTTACTAGCTGCTGTGCTTTCCATACATTTAAAACTTTGCATACACTCAGAAATTACTTACAAGGCTCTCAAATTAAAAAAAAAAAAGAAAAAGAAGAAAGGAAGGGGGGAGGGCAGTGAACACATGTTCATGTTATACTGTGCCATATGTTCTAGTAAACTGGGTGTATGAATTACCATATGTGGATTTTCTTATCTCTGGTCCTTACATAACTTTGACATGAATGTCCAAATTGCCAGAGGAAAAGGCAGCGGGATACATTTTTAGCTCATCTTTGACAAGGCTTTCATTCAATAATAATTTTTTTTTTTTTTCCGGTGCAACTAGGTGCAAAAGGTAAGGATTAGCAGATATTTTTGGGTGCATTTAAGATTGTAAGGGTATTTATATGAATGAAACCAGGCATTTTAAAAACCATACTATACTGACTGGGCCTGCATTTCATTGCAGGTGTAAATTTTTGCCCACAGCTGTGTCTCTGACTTATGAGTAGGAAATTGGAAACAAATACTAATCTATAACATCAGAATTATTTGTCCCCAAAGATTAGAAAAAATCCCACACTTTCATAAAGCTATTAAAACTCAATAATAAAAAAAAAATTACACAAGAGATTTAATCTTTTTGGTTTTGCTTAAGAAACACCCAGTATCATTTGCAACCATCTCACCTTTCTTCCATACCTCGTGCACCCCTGTTGAAAGAAACACACTGCTGCTTTGTTTTCCTGTCTTTGGAGAGTTATTGCTGAGATATTGGGTCTGTTCCTAAGTGCTTCAGACCTGCATTCAGCTGTGTGTGCTCCACCCAGCTCATGTAGTGCCTTCCGTAAGGCCTTGCAGGGCCCGAAGATTTAAAATAGGAATCTGGAATAGCAATGACATTTAGGCTGCAGGGCTTTTCATTAAATTAAAGGCACTGGGGAGACTCTAATAATAGGGATGAAGCCGAGAATGGGCAAAGTAGAATTTGATCAGATAGTGCTCTTGTAATTTGATTATGCTTATGTAAGGGAGAGCTGGGACTGAAAAGGGGACAAGAGCAGAAGAATCAATAAAGAGTAAGATGGCATTATTTCTACTGACTAGGTAGTAAGAGCTGAATAATGTAATTTTTATTCTCCTATGAACTGACCTAAACTTTGGGGGTCATCTGGACTCACTGTACGACAAGGCTGACATGGTTCCCTTCTAATCCTGTTCTCCTTTTCATGCTTATGTTTTAGTAAATCTAAAAATAAATCGAATCTACATCCTGTTTATGCAGGAATGGATATGATAAATGTATCTCCTGCACATGCAAATGATCTGGTAGAACATGTTTCCTGGACATGCTTTTAGCTGCCTTAGTGATCTGACTTGCTCAAAAGCAACAGTGGCACTAAAGAAGGGGATGCCTGTGAAGTTAAACGAGGCCTTGGGTACCTCAGAAGTTTCTGAGTGTAGTTTCAGACACTGACATTTATACTGTGTTCATGTTCCCCATTCATGAGGAAAGAAGCAGCATTTAAACCACTCCAGAAAGAATGTAAACATTATACCTACCATTCATGAGTCCTTTGGATGGATGATTTGCTTTCTCTAGGGGAAGCTAAAGGCATATGCCTGTTGAGAAAAGCTTTCTGTTTTTGCTGAGAATGAATGTAAGATAGTACACAGTTTAAGAAAATAATTCTGTTAATGATAGTGCTGGACTCCGAAATTAAACTCAGCAGGTGGGAAGATGCCACTTGTATTTCAAAGGATACAGCAATTCCCCTGCAATCATCCGATGGAAAGCAGGCATGGAACTGCCTGCTCCTTGGTTAGCTCCATCTGTATTGTTTTGTAAAATGAAACACAGGGACAGAAACTTGAGTTTCAGAACATCCATGGATTGTGATTCCTTTGATTAGTCACTTAATGTATATTTTTTTGTTTTATTTTCATTGCAAGGCTCCCTACTGGGGTTTATTCTGTGTTCAGCAAATGCTATCACCCAATCCAAATATTTGACTGGATACATAACGGTATCACCATTCCACCTGGGGATGGTTTGAGATAAATATTTTTGTGCTGCTTTCATCTGGAAGAATCAACTTAAAACTCAGATGTGGGATTCTACTGAACAATGCTTATATTCTCAAATTTTGCTGCAACATTTGTGACTGGTTTTGAAACTCCACCTCTTGTGGGAAATTATACCTACTTACTAATTAAGACCCATCTGACAAAATATGCAGCATAGGCCAATCAATTCATTATTCTTTTTAGTTGTTCCATTCAAAGAATCAGGTTGTGGGATGCATTAATATGAAAAGTTTTAACAATTGATTAATTTTTAATTTGCCATAAAAAAATATAATCAGGAAAGAGATAGAAAATTTTTGTTGTATTGAGCCTTATTCTGCTTTTATAATACCTCTTGCTCAGTTGTCTACCAGAGGAACAAAGTTAATTTGAGTTGCAAAAAAAAATAATTTCTCACCATGTTTTCCAAAGTATTTTTAGCAGCAGTTTTTATTGCTTTGTTTGCAACCTGAGTATTGTCTTGGCTCAGCCACAAAGCCACCAGACTTCAATCACTTACATTTTTTATGATCTCCAAGAAAGAAATTCCTATCTTCTTCATCAGTTGTGTTTAGGTGCAAAGGGATAATAAGATCCTGTATTTCAAGCCACCACTTCTGAAATCTTGTTGTTCTCAGTTGCATTATATTAGAAATTGATGCAAACCTTACCTCTTTAAGTGGTGATCCTGTGAGTGTATCTCCTCAGGACACTGTAGACCCTGTTATACCAGCAGCTTAAAAATCACTCAGAAGTGCTTACCACACAACTGAGGAGTTCCTTAGTGAATATATTGATCTAGACAGAGTTTTATTACAACATGAAAGCTGTAGTTACTAAAACTGGTTCATGATTTTGGGTCAAAATACATTTTGATTCTAATTCCAGGTAATTTGGGTTTGGGACAGGAAAGATATCCCTCGATGACTTTTTACTAGAAATTTTCTAAATGAAATTGGTGCAGTTTCAATGCATGTATGAATTCTACTCTGGCTTTCAGAAGCCAGAAAATTTCAAAGGTTCAAATGGATTAAATGCATAAATAGAGAATAAAACTAGTGGCTACTAATCATTATATTTACTGTTGTTTCAAGAAAGCAAATGGAGGGAGAGAGAAAATATAAAGCTCCAAGAATTAAGAGGTTGTGGAATCTTTCACAAAATTATTTTTTTGGTAAAAGATAACCACACCAAAAATCTGCCATATAATGTAATAACCATGGTTAATTTAAAGAGAAAGGCTCATTCTGAGGTTTAAACCGTGGAGCTCTTGTTAGATGTTTCCTAAACAAAACCTTCCTTTCTGTATACTAAATAGGTAACTTTGGTCCTTCCTGGACCTGACTTACCTGGCTGGACAGGGTTAGATTAATCTTTTTGTATTAACCTTAATTTGATTTTACATATATTGTATCAGCTAAATGATCACCATCCACTTATTACACATCTAATCAAAATGTCTAATGACTTTATAGATACTCCAGAATATTTGGATTTGTTTAGCAGTGGTCCGCACAGCAGATTCATCCTAATCTTCTGTAATAATGGTGAAGACATAAAACACAGTGCTATTGAAGAACAGACTGGAAAAAAAGAAAAACCCCAAACTCTTCACTGTTGTTAAAAGATAGGCCAGTTCAATATGTACTGCCTTGTCAAGTTTGTCCTCCAATTGGCACTGCAAATTATCAAGGATTCAATATAGAGAGAGTATTGTATTTGAATGCAGGGAGTATTTTACTTCTACAACAAGGATAGGAATTGAAAGGTAAAGGTTTAACATTTTCTATTTCTGTAATTGCTGTATACTGAATTCAAGTAAATTAACCTAACCAAGTAGAACCACTTTTTTACTCTGGTCATATATCCTGTGATGTATAAATAAAAAACATTACATCATTAATAATAATTGGCAACAGTTCACCATAGTATTGCACAGTTCACAGCACTACTGTGGCATTATTTCCTTGGTCTTGCAAAATTGTTCTCAAAGGAACACTCTGTAAAGGTTTGGAGGTTGTATCCTTGTAAAATACACATTTAAAGACTAGTTAGTCTAATTAATTAAAAGATACAATTACTCCTATTTGTTATTAATTTCAACTCTAAGCAGTTTTTTTAGAGAAAAGTATTTTTATGATATATAGTCTTATATCTGCTGTAGAAAAAACTATTACTAAGATATCTAACAATACCTAAAAATAAATTTTTGCTGAAAGCTTTGGCAGAAACAAGAGTACACAATGGGATTAAGAGGAAAACAGACAATTATTTTTGCCAATATATTCCATTTTCAATGATGGCTAAGTGGATAAAGAGAACAGTCATGAAGCACTCAGCCAGCTCAATTTAGGATTTATCTTCCTAATGCACATTTAAGAATTATTAAATTTTAGCTTAGTAAACCTAGATTTTAAAACTTGATTATACAGGACTAGTTAATTTATCGGTGTTTTTTTCCCAAAATGTACCTTATGCATTTGATAGACCAACACAAATGTCAATATTTTGCGTTTAATCTGTTCTTAAAAACACATGCATCACTTCTTACTTAGTAGCTTAAGGCTGTTCTTGTTGGGCTCTTTTGAGCTGTAGCGTATATTGGTACATAGGGTACGTCATCTGTCAGATTTGCACTTGCTATTAGTCGGAGTTCTTTATTACATTTAGATTTATTTTATATATATATATATATATAAAACTTTGTAAGTGAAGTCTTGGTTGCACTGAAGTCAATGGCAAAACTCAGCTGACTTGAATTAGCCAGGATTTCAGCCGTTGTTGGAGGATTTGAAAAATAAAAATAGCTACTAGAAAGTAGTGTTTTTTAAAGTTAAATAGAACAATTTCAGCCGTTTCATTTTCAAAGTCTCAGAAATATTAAAGAATTATAGAAAAAAACTCTGAGATTGATATTATAGGTTTTCACTCTTTCATCAAAACTCTCCAGTCATTTTATTGTGCTCATTGGAATAAAGAACTTTACTGGCACTATGTATAGAGCTATTCCTGTGCAAGCAGTCAAGAGATTTACTTAAAAAGACACCCTGGATGAGAGAAAAAGGTCCAACATACAAAGTGCACTATGCAGAGGCTTGCTTGCATCACCTCAATTCTTCTTCTTAAAGGGAAAAAAAAAAAATTAACAAATTCCCTGTAAAGTTGCTTCTATGCTGTAATGTGTCTTGAAATAGGAATTAAATACCATTTTCCCCCGTTGTATTAAAATATGAATGCACTGCTCTTTTTAAATGTATGCAAAAATTACTCATTATTGAATATCAACTTTCTGTTCAGAGCCTTTTTTCACAGTTTGGAAATTTAACACCTAAAATAGAAGTTTATAATGTGTCTGCTGATACAATATAATAGCACTAGCAGATGATATTATGATAATCAACCACAGCTATTTGTTGAGAGCTTTTTCAGCACTGGAAGTGGATGAAGGGAGGGAAACTCTGATGGGAAGCCTGCAAAGGGTTGCCTCAATACTTTGAATGTAACACAACTCGATGCAGACAGATCAGTATTTTTATGTATTTATTTCAGGCAGAAGCTTGCTCTCTCCCTGCATTTTGATAAAGGCACTGAAAACAAAATAGGCAATAAAAATTTGATTCGGTTACAATTCTCTTCTAAGGTTTGTGTGGAGAAGATTGTGTACTGAAGTCAAAGCTAGTTTTTGGGTAAGCGTATGTGAATTTTATATTTACATCTCTAACAGTAACATTTTAAATATTTTCCAAGTTCTATTTTAGTTGGTCTTTCAGATATCAGTATGCAGCCTATCACTCCTTAAATCTTTGGACCTAAAACTGAGCTCCTGTTATTTTTGATACAAAGTCTGCATGGAAGTTAACACAGTATGGAGCTGACTTTGTCAGCAAGGGTAGGTTTGTAGAGATCGGTAGTGGTGTTCCATGGGTTACAGCAGGAAAACAGCAGATTAGCTGCCCGGCACAAACCTGGAATACCCGGAATATTTCATTTCAGGGGGAATTTTGTCTGAGTGTAGATTAATGCCCAGTTTTTCCCACAACAGTAAGGGCGAATGTAACACAGTAGGTCTTAAATATATGTCACTAATGAGAACATGAGAGAGACTGGAAACTGATCTAAATCTTGCTGCACTCTTCTGTCTTGATTAAGAGAAGTATTTCATTTCAGTATTTGTAAGATTTATCAGAATGTTTTGATGAACTTTGCAACTCTGAATACCTGTCTGAATCTGTTTTATTATATCTGTGATTCCAATAATATTAATTTAAATTTGCACAGAAATACAAAAATATTAAAGTTATGGTCTACTGCTAGCACTTTCCTTCTTTAGTTCTGAATAATAGAGAGTATATTTTTATCATGTAATATCCCCACTTTTCTATCAGTGGTATGTTGCTGACTAACTGCATGTAAAGCTTTAATTAATCAAAAAGGGATATTGAAAGCCACCAAATTTCCAGCTATTCATACCACTGTTTTGGTTTAATACTTTTCAGAAGGATTTAAAACTTTTCTACAAAGATTTAGTGTGGGGTGACTTTTTTTCCCTGAGATTTGGGAAAACCCTTTCGCGTTAAAAAAAGGTTTATAGCATTTAGTTTTGTACAATATAAAAGACAAAATGTTAGATATGTAGATTCATATATGTACACACATATATAAATATTTATTATTTGGTGCCAATATGGAAGTTAGATATAACAGTAATATAAATGCCATAGTGAATACACTGTAAAGCACCAATACTTTTCGGTCTCATGCGAGATTATTGACTTCTTTTCATCATTATTGCATTAAATTATAGTAAAATTAAGGAACAGTAGATAACTAAAGCTTCACAGAATATGAGGGACTGTTCCATATGTCTGCTTTTCCCTTTGGTATTTTCTTTTTTAAATAGTGGGGGAGGAAGAAAAGGCAAACTAGGCAAGATTTTCCTGAAGAGCTAAAATCTGACACTGCTTTGAGGCTTTCTGCTGCTGTAGCTCCTGTGGAGACTGCTGCTCTCTGATACCTTCCCTGTGGCTTTAGCATCTTAGCCTTGCTGCTCTAGATCCTCCATTGTTTAATGATGTGTTGTCCATCTTGAAAGACTTCAAGAAATTGCTTGAAAACGTGGGGTGAGAAATTTGCAAAGTTCAAGACAAGGTCCAGCCTTAGTCCTGAGTGTGGATAAGCATCCCAAAAGGCACAGGAAGTTATGTTGTGTGCAGTATTGGGCATGGTGTTGATAAGGCCAAGGTTCAAGTTTGATCTCTTGTGGTTTTCAGCTTTATTGCTTCCCATGCAAAACTTCTCCATTCAAACAAAGTAGAAACTTGTGTGCATCTAACTTTTTTTTTATCATCATAAAAGTAAAACCCATAGGGTGAAAAGTAATTTTTCCTTTGGAAAAAAAAAAGGCTTAACAGCTGGGAAATTGGAAAAGTGAGTGGAAAAAAAAAGAGTTTAGCTCAATTAAATACTGTCATTCAGTAGCTTCCTCCTGGGATAGCTTCGTTTCTTTATTCTATTGTGTAGACCTAATTCCATTTCTGTCATGAAAGAGAACAGATGAAAGGAGTTAAAGAAGTCTTAACTACAGCAAATCAAGTATATTAATTTTCCAAATTGTACCAGAAGAAAAGGGTGCTGTTTCTGTCCTGTGGTTTTTGCTTAGAAAGCAGTTCCTTACTCAAACCTCTGAGCATCCATCATTCTTCTCACCTCGGACAGATGTGACTTCCACAAGACACTATAGATTTTTAAGGTTTCTAGGATTCCTGGGTAAAATAAAGAACACTTTTGAATGTACTTTCATAACACATATGTGACAAATAAAATTTGATTGCTAGAATTTCTAGATTTCAAATGTTTAATTAATGATGTTGTCAATATGGAAAATCAGGGAAGGGGTTCCTTGTGAGCCTATAGCCTAACAGTTCATGGAGTATCTGGTCTTTAGGTCAAAAGTATTATTCTTCTGTGGAAACATAGCCATGCACCTGGATCTTGCAGAGGCATCCACAGATTCAGACCTTGGAGATTATTCTTACTTTCGACACTCTTAAGTTGCGTGAGCCTTCACAAGTTCAGGACAAAAGACTGTGCTTGACTCTCTTGGCTTGTCTGTGTTTTGATATGCTCTTCAGGTAGGATTTCCATCTGTTCCTTTAGGTTATTCTTTCTCCCAGCCATATGTGAAAAGTATCTGTTGGCTTTGGCAGTGAGCTTGTGTCTGTTGAAACAGTGATTGCTGTGTAACTCTTTCTTCACTGCAGAGCTTTTAAGATGTACAGTTTATGCCCTGGCCAAATTCCCAAGCTGAGTGTTCCCAGCTTCTCTCACGTGCAGGACTTGATGAAAGGTAGCTGGGAGTTAGAAGTTTGTGTGGGAAAGCAGATATACCTCACAGTGTTGAATTCATTAGACCCAGAATTGTTTGAAGCAGGACTTAGTGATGTTCCCCCATGTGCCAGAAGTAGACAGTCTTGGTAAAAGTCCCTGCTGAAATTATACCCCATTGTCCAAGTAATTCCATACACATTGGGTAAGGCAAGGAGAAATGAAAGAGGAATTACTATAGTTTGGTAATTAAGACATTCATTCATACAGGACATCCAAATTCAAGTCCTTTGTCCCTCCTCTTATGAATATTGAATGACTTGCATGTAGTGAAACAGCTTCAGCAGTTCCAGTACAAAACACTTCACAGATTGGTATACAGGGCACCCCTCTGAGATGTGGAAAAATGTGGTTCAGGATCTCAGAGCATATCAGCTATAACAGGGATCTGAAAAAAGGTCTCTCACCTAATCACTCCGCTTTCAGGTGCAGTTGAGTGAATAGACACTGGACAACAGTTCCTCTGTTATTAATAAAACCATCCTCTAAATAAAATGTGTGTACTGACAAGATGAGGGAGTACAATAATTATTTTCTGCTCCCACTGAAAGATGGAATACTTGAGTGGCTTCATGTTAAAACCTGTACACAGTGTGTAGTTGACTGTTATTACTGGATGTGCAATCGCGGTGGAAAACAGTGAGAATGTCACGCTTGCTCAGTGCTGGGATAATAATATCCCAAGCACAATGGCCAGGGAGCTTTATTGTAGGCAGAAATTAAAATATCTCATGCTGTCTAAATAAGTGATAAAGGCTGCATGTAAAAGGAGACTCCAAGTAATGCAAGATTCATGAACAGTTTTATGTCAGTTGGAGGTAATGAGGTAAACCTTAGCCAATGCTAGAGTCCCATATAGATGCAGCAAAATAAAAACCCCTGGATCTGAAGAATATTAGGAACACTCTGTGTACAATAACAGTGGTTGACTGGACATTAACTGCAACTATGCCTAGAAAAATAGAAATTATGAGTGTTGGTTGTATGCAGTCCTTTGCATACCGTAGTCCATGTGGGATGGTTGCCAATTAATGTCATTAATTTAGTCAGTTTCTTTTCCTTTGTAGTCCACAGTGAAGAGATAAAATGCTGGTTATGAATAGCATGCGTAATGAGGAAATAAGATACTTAATCCCATACGAAAATAATTGTATATGGTGCAATTTTGAGATTAGATTGCAGTCTTAAGCTTTTAAGAGTAAATGCACCTCAAACTTTTCAACTGCTTTTTTGAGGAAATTGGAAATTTCAGTTCTCTGCTGTCTTACAGTGATACAGATAATGTACATTGAAGAGAAAATAGGGAAATAATAGCTATAGTTGCATCAGTTCTTGCTTTTGAGATATGTGTATTTATAGGGCACATTTGACATTTCTTGTGTTCTTAGAGTGGGACTTTATTACTCAAAATGTTTAAATATAAAATGTCGACAATGTTTTCCTTCTCTCAGTTTTCACAGATGTTCTTTATTTTAAAATAAATATCAAAGATACTTTGAGCCAATTTCTCATCTCCAGTTATATCCAACCAAGTCTGCCAGTTTCAGTGAGCTTGCTTAGGGATGTCTGGTCATGGTTTTCTCTCCCCTCATTTTTTCCCACCTATTCTCACTGTCATATGCTTCAGTAAAGCCTAAGTTCCATATCTGATGTTGGATACCCTTAGCTCAATTCCGTGTGGCTTAATCTGCCAAGCTGCTTTTTTTTTTTAGTTTTCACAGAAGCAAATTTTATCTTTATTTACAATTGAGAAAAAAAGCAACAGATTAAAGAAAAAGAATGTTAGAGTTGCTGCAAGAAGATTTTATAGAAATATCTAAGACACAAGGGAGAAGGAGGCTTTTTTTTCTTTTTTACCATGGGCAGATAATGTAAGTGAAAACTGCAGCTTTCATGTACACAGTCATCCTTTACCATATGTCAGTTTGCCATATTCTACCATATGTTTTATCAGATCCAGGGTAGTCTTTCTGCAAATGCAGCCTTACATTGTGCCTTCATTATTAGAAATCAGTGTGTCTTTAACATGGAGACTTCTGGCTGAAGACACCTTTGTGGAAAGCCTTTTATAAGACAACGGGAGAGATGGTTTTTATCTTTTTCTTCACCAATTTTCACGAGAAAATGACAACCTCCTATTAGCTATTTACCTGTAAATAATGCTTCTTTGTTTTGTGGCAGAGAAGATGTGTTTTTCAAGTAATATGCTAGATTGAAATCTACTCTCAATGGTTAAGTAAAATGTGATTATCTCAGGATTTAAAAGGTCCTAAGCTGTGGCAAAGTTATGTCACATTAAATGATTTAAGCAGCCATTACTTTTAAATGTGTTTTTGACCTTGTTCAAGAGTGCTGTTTACCTCAGTGGAGAAAACATTACACTGGCATTGAAAACATTCAGTATTAGCGTTGCCTTAAATTTATTCACACGTTAAGCATCTTACAAGGGTTCAGAGAGGTCCCTGGACTGAGTTTGAAAACTATAGCAGTAGCCTAGATCCTTTTGTTGAAAGAAAAATATGTTAGGAGCTTGATCAAGACCAGTTTTCACAGTCACTTTACATCAGATCAAACTTACAAAACTGAGTTGTCTTTAGTTGTTTCTCTACCAAATGCTTCTACTAGAAAAAAAAAAAACAAACCACAAAACAACAAACAAGTTCTTCCTACCTAGTGTTTCCTACTAGTAAACCAAGAGGTTTTACTTCCCCGTAAGTAGTACCCAGGGTAAGCAGTGCAGCCCACACGAAAGGAGGCACAGCATCTCCTTCCTAGGAATTGTGTGCCCAGGAAGCTCCAAATCCATGCCTGTTGGTCCTGTACATCAATTGGTGCAAACCCATCTGATAGATATAGCTATAGGTATAGCTAGATATAGATATATATTTGAAATAATGCCAGTTCCAGAGCATTCTGGCCAGTAAAAAACCCCAAGTATCTATAACATGTCTGGAAGACTACTGGTCAGAGAGAATGTGGAAACCACTTGGAAAGGAAAAAAATTAAGGCAGAGATGAGGAAATTAAACAAAGCATGAGCATCTAGGTCAGAAGGTAATGAGTTTGCTGTTCTAGTCCTTAATACCATCCTCACTTGTTTGATACGTGCTTTCTTTTCTCTGGCTGAATCTGTTCCATGCTCTTCTTAAATGCTGTGATCAACCCTGCCTAAACACGGCCACTTTTCAGTGATTAGCTTTTTGTAGGAAACCCTTGCCAATTATCACACTTAGTATTCTTTCTCCCTCATCCAGCTTTAAACACAAGTTCTTTTTGATCCTTTTGCATAGATGGTTTTCACCTGCATAGAGAGAGACCTTCTGCCAGCAAGTACTACTAAGGCTGATTACAAATCTGTGTTGTGCTCATTGTCCATGAAAAACTTCTTTGGTGAGCTAATTTGGTTCGTGTTTTATTTTCACAGTCTTCAGTGCCTCGGTGCCACTCTGGCTGTTCCCTTGTCATAGAATCATAGAATGGTTTGGGTTGGAAGGGATCGTGAAGATCATTTTGTTCACCTCTGGGAACTGCCCTGTGGGCAGGGGCAACTTTCACTAGACCAGGTTGCCCAGAACCTCATCCAGCCCAGCCTTGAGCAATCCCAGGGATGGGATTGTTCCCGTCTTCCAACAGCTTCCCTGGGCAACCTGTGCCAGTGCCTTACCACTCTCACAGTAAAGAATTTTTTTCTAGCACCTAATCTAAAGCTATATAGAAAGATTATGCCTGTAAGGTGACATGTATGATTAGCATTTTTATTTTGACATATATATAGGTTTGTCTTGATCTCTCGTGCTATAAAAAAGTATGAATTTTTAAATTATTACCATTCATTATCCATTTTTCATGATCATTTGACTTCTGAAATCTGTAATTGGTTTATCAATGAGAAACAGATTATAGCTTGAAAAAGAAACACCTCTAAGATTATCAAAGATGACAAGTGTTTAAAAAATTGATAAGCAAGTTTAATAACCTGCTTCATTAAGTAGAAACAGAAATTAATCTGCAGAGATGTTTACATGTAAAAAGAGCAAGTCAATTGCTCAGTGATTTTTTTTTTTTTAATTATAACAAATCTATTTCCAAATGAAGCCATTTCATTGGCTGTCTATCTCCCAGTTGCACAGAAGGGTAGTGATTAGTACAATGAGATAAATCAAACAGTAGAGAAAATGTACCATTTCCCAAATTACTGCCAATTATTGTTACTTCTTTCTGAGTTACGGGGTCTCCTGGATTCCTATAAAGATCCTTTTGGAAGCTTGATGGTCAAAATCAAGATTCAGTGACTTATAATACAACCAACCATCAACTTCCAAGTTCCTGCTGAGTAACAAACACAAAAAGAAAATTTTTTTTCTTGTTTTTTAACTTAGCAGACTTACCTTTCTCATTTTTTCAAGCTGTCATTGCCAAACTCTCAAAGTTCCAAGGGTAACCAGGATTATTTCTTGGGAGCATTCAGATCAAAGGCAACTTAAATAAGCACTGGCAACCACACAGAAAATACAGTGTCATTAGTTGTGACAACTTAGCTCTGAAATGCATTTCTGTTGCTTTTTGGAATGAGTTGTTCTGGACCTTTGAAAATATTGTGATGTCATGCAAACAAAATCATCCTTGTTAATGCTCTTGAGATTATCTTCTAACCTTAATTATCCAGATCCCAAATAATTTACCTTCTAAATTTTTTTTTTTTTTTTTTTATTTTTTTTTTGTTTTTAATTTTCTAAACCTTACCTTTTTTTTGTTTTTTTTTTTTTTTTCTTTTTTTTTTTTTTTTTTTTGCTATTACTGACAGATTCATTCAGGTGTGAAGTTCCCAAACCTCACCTTTCACTGGCTTGACTTTCTATATGCATATGCCATATACCTCCCAAACTTGATTTCTATTTATAAGCTTGCTAAATTTTCAACTGGTCCTTGCAATTTTGTCTTACTTTTAGGCTTCTGCAGAGCAGACAGCTCCCTGGATCAGAAATGTTGTACCACATGCATCAGGCAGCGTTAAGACCAGACAATTAAGTGCTGCTGAGTAGAATATCTTCTTTATAATTACACACCAACAGCTTTCTAATCCCTTCAAGTAATGAGTCGGATGATTATTTTGCATTTATAGTCTACCTGTAAAAATGCACTATTGTTCCTGAGCCTTGCTACATGCTTTGTTTTTATATGGCATTCTTGACTGTCACTTGCTGTGTCCTGTCAGAGAGAAGAATGTCACCAAGACTGAGTGGCTCTCAGCTCTCCTAATAACTCTTTGAAAATTTATATGCCAGGTTTAGGGAAATGGCTTGCAGGTTACTGAGAGCAACCGGAGTAAGACCTTTTTTTTTCTTGTTGTTTTTTTTTTGTTTTTAAGTTTGAAGAGGTAGATAAGGAGAAAACACAATCGAAATAAAGAATTAAAAGAATTGTTATGGTGTGGAAGTGCATCTAGTCTTAAAAATTTGTAACAGGTGGATCAGAGTTGCTAAGGGAATGTTTAATTAGTAGTTGGTGGTGGGTGGGATTGTTTTTTGTTTTGATTTTTTTCAACGTGAGTTTGATTTCTGGAATAGAGTTTCATGCTGATACATTGTGATTAGTAGATACTTCTGCTCAGAGCTTGAATCACTGTCATTTATAAAAAGCTCTGTGGGGAGCACTAAGCCTCTGGTCTTAGGCATTTACCCAGTATCCCCAGGAAACCAAAGCTCAGGCTCCGGAATCCAGGCCTTAATTACACAAGATACTTCCAGGAGCAAACTGGAGGTATGTCAAGGAATATTTTAGAATTCGAGAGCAGGTTAAACTATCTGAGTAGACACAGTTTTAGATCCCTTCAGTGCACTCTGCATTAATCACTTCTAATTCTCTAGCTTTCCCCTGTCCTGAAGACTCTCTGATGTACTCTGGGATGTCCCAGGTTTTGCTGTGTTTTTTTTACTTGTATCTGCTGTCTTATTTGCTACTTTCATAAGCTTTTATAAGTTTCAATCTTTCTGTTATTGCCTGCTTCCAAGTTTCTACTGAAAGGTGTTTCTGATGAAAAGCAGAAAAGGAACAGTACCAGGTCACATACCAGGCTATTTAAGCACTTGTTCTCTCAGCTTTGTATGTTACAATTAAGGAATCCATATTAAAAAAGCCATAAACAAACAATAACAAACAAACAACTAGCTTTTATATATATATATATACACACAAATATATACATGTATACATATATATAAAATAAAAATAGGTCAGTGGTGACTAGCATGGATCTCTGTGTGAATGGAATCAATTCAAGTATTGTAAAATAACATTTCATGCAAGTTTAATGTCGTTTTTAAAACTACTTTTAAAAAAAAAGGGTTTAAAACAATTGTCTTCTCTTATCCTTAATGGATGAAAGGAAACTTCATCATGGTTAATGTGAAATAATGACATGCAATGACAAAAATACTCATGCTTTCTAAGGGCTCAGTGATGTGATTCTTGATAACTCTGCTTCCTGTAGTGTTTTAGTGCTTAACTGTGGGAGGATTTATCCACAGTATATTTTGACTAGTACTATTTTTCCACGCGAAGGAATAATACAATACTATTAACTCCTTACCCTGATCTTTTCTCTCCATTAGCAATTTTCTGGATTTACTTACAGAACTAAAATCAAAAGCAGTGAAAATGGGTTCGGGGTTTGTTTGTTTCATAGTTTTACAACACAACCTAGTTATGCAATTCTTTATTCTGAAATTTTGGTCACCGCTGTTTTGCCCTGTGATATATTCAACAATATCAGCAGGATATATCTAAGCCAAAAGAGAAAAGGTCATAAAATTAGATGTGAACACATAAAGCAGGGGGAGAGGAGGAGAGCAGTATCACGTACACTGGAATACCACACGTAATGTGCAACAATCACAAAACGTGCAGCATGTTACATACAAACCACTTTCAAAATAGTGGGTCTGTTTACATGAATAAAGTTTTGAACTCATAAAAAAGTTCTTTTTCAGGCATTTTCTTAGTTCTTCAACTTTAGTTATTGGAATTTAAATGCATTGTACAAGTACAAATCTTTTTATAGACACTGTAACAGATGGTCAAACACCATGCTTACCTACAATTATTTCCAAAATTAGTGTGCTTGGTTATATCATCAAAGACAATAAAGGAACAAATGTTCACAAAAAAATCTGAACCATCAAAGGTCCAACCTAGTCTGCAGCACTCCAGTTGGCCATGTGAACTCCAGAATACACACCTAGTGCTTCCAAACTCTGGAAAGTCTGTCAGGTGAGGAGAGGGGTTAGAGTTCCTCCCAGCTGAAGCAATTCATTAGTTTGTGTAGATGTGTTTTAATCACATCAGCTAAAATAATGCAATATTCATTTTTTAAAAAGCTTCTTTCTAAGGCAGAGGTTTTGAAACCTTTAAAGTACAACAAAATCTAAAATCATAAAATGCTAAGTGTTTTCATTTGACTAGGAAAAAAAGGATCTAGACAAACCACAACAACTATTTCTTTTGGTTTTGGAAAAGAGCCAGCAAGTCAATTATTTGTTCAGTTCTATTTGCAGCAACAGAGAATAGGCCTAAATTCCATATGGCTGCAGAGGAAAATGCTGCTTCAAAAGTAGGTACTCCTGCTCAGAGATATTTCATGACAGTCTTTTCAACACATAGTCAGGATATTCAGAGTTGGCCTGATTAGGGGGAATTTACACAGTCAAACCAGGACTTAACGACACCTGCACCAGTCTGTGGAGAAAGTGTAAAAGGAGGTGGCTACAGCAGCCCTCGTCTCTTCCCAAGTAATTCCTCCCAAGGTTATTCCAGGTTGGCTGGCTGATAAAAAGATGCCTCGCATTTCACCTCTCTGACGCACACTGAGTCAAACCCTGCCGCTCCTGTTCCAGTTATCTGGTACCGTAGGCAGATAGAAGTATTCTCCTGGATACCTTCCTTTCAACACCAGTGATAGGGCTTCCATTGTTGCTCTAAATCAAATCACACTCAATCTTGAAACCCTAATTCACAGAGGTACAGATTAGACTTGACCCATTGTTTTGGCTTTTTAAGCACTTGCCTTTGTATCTATTGTCTGTCAAGTTTTTCAGAGTTATTCAGTATCAGCTCCCTGAAGTGGCTCGTTAAAATTTGTGTGTGTTTGTGTGTCTGACTTGAAGAGAATGGAACCCAAGAGAAATACTTTCGTATTACCTTTTAAAACGAGCACAGATATAAGAAATTATTAACTGCTTAGTCTTCCTCTTTGTCTATATGCATTACAAGTCTCTCAGCACCAAGATTTGATATTTATTGTTGGTATGTTTGATATTTACTGTTCATAGCTGATATTTGGTAATATATTTTACAATACAAACTCATTGATTCCTTAATTCAAAACTTCCTCGGAATGCATAATGGTTTTGGCTGGTTTGTCGTTATTTGAAGATTTTCAAATACCACGAAAATTAAGAGGACTGCTTTGAAAAATGCAATTAGAAATAACATATTCCCTTCTAAGAGAGCTATTGTTTATTATTTGTGTATGCCTTTTATATCATTTTAGCCTTTGGCATCACTAACTGAGTTGCAGGTGAACCTCACTTTCACTATTGCTTTTATTATATATATATTCTGCATTTACTTACACTAGAAAAAAGAAAGCTAATTGAGGAGAGGGGAGGGAAATCTTTTCCTCCCCTTCCTTTGGGGAGGAATAACCAAGATGCTGGTACTAATTCTAGCCAGGATGGAGCACATGCTAGCTTAATTCTAGCATGTTTGCCAGTGTCATTATCATCAGCACTGGTGTCACTGTCTCTGTATGAGAATTAGAACAAGAGCAGGTACAAGAAAGGCAGAAGGACTGTATGGAAAATAAGCCTGTCTTACTTGACAAATGAAAGCTCCTAATTTTTCCGAAACATCACAAGAGAGCTCTGGTGAAAATAGTCTAATGGAACAATCAGGAACATAATTTCTGAATATAGATATTCTCAAAGGATAAATTTGACCTACTAGGCTTAAAATGATGACTCTAGCCTGAATCTCCTCTACCCAAAAGTTGTGCAAAAGCACCGAAAAGCATCAGATGGGAATGTCCATCCAATATGTCTTCTACCAAAAGCCAGCTGAGACGCGCTGCAGTTTCTTGTCCCTCCCTCTTTACTGGCTGGCGTGGCTCCATCAGGTCTCCTGCATGCGCAGCCTGCTGTCCTGTGGTGGTGATGGAAAACAGAACTGGATAGTGGTGTTGTTCCCTGTGTGATCCTTCACAGCTTATTCACAATCCTTTGTATTTCACGTGACAGCAGAGGAGAGCACTGCTTTGCTGATGGAATAACGCTGATGAATTCAGTAACAAGATCTTTGCAGAACAAAAACCAGCAGTTAGTTAATCTGTGACTGTGACTACACTTATTATTGGACTCCAACTCCTTAATAGTCTACAGCCATTTATAGTCAGATTGTTCCATGATAATAAAATACTACATGCATTTATTAGAAAGTTTCTTAGCACAATTTTTAAGCCCCAGACTTGTGGAGGGGCTACGTATTCAAATTAAGGCTATATTCATATTCAGTTTAAGGCTATAATCCCCAAATGGTTCGCTGTGATTTCTAAACTTGTGAAACAACTTGATTTGATTTGTCCTTTCCGAGTGAAAAGCAGAAGGCTTTCCTGCTGTTTGAAGTGAGACCAAAGGATTCTTGTCTGTTCCATCTGCATTTCACCCTACCACACTTTCAGAGATATAGATGTCATTCAGAGCATACATGTCATTATCCATGGAGGATTATGGAATTGCATCAGTATATGCAATAATTGTGTGGCTTATACTACTTCATGTTGCTGTAAATGAATAAGTGAGAGGCTCCTGAAATCAAAGCTTACAAAACCTTAAAAAGAGAGGGTGGAGAGGAGAAACATGTGGACGCAATTATAGATCCTATCAACAGTTTTAATCTGCTAGCAATGCTGTTACTGGTAAACCACTCTAAAAATTTTTTTAAAAAGTAAAAAAAAAAAAAAGTCATGCCTAGTGGACTGTTCTGAAAGCATAATTTCACAGTGTTAGTTATGTGGTGGTGGGTCTGGATGCTTAAAGTGTATTATAGATATTTCAGAAAGCTTCAACAAAGCATGTGTTTAGTAAAGGAGACCTGGCCCATCCTAAGTAGTCCATGATTGTTTAGCTAAAGTCCTTCTAGAAATGTCTGCTTTTTTATTTAGAAAATTACTCACGGATATGAGATTACTTCAATATTTATTGCCTTAATCAGGAAAGGATATGAGCAGAAGCTTTCTTGGGGACTGTTGCTAACCTCTGAAATGTTGCAAAGGATACATAAACCCAAATATAGAGCTTTTTCTTTGTTCTCTCTCACACATGCAGGCAAACAAGTGTACACACACACCCTGCTCCCACTCTTTGTCCTTCTCATTTCATTTCCCCATGCTGTCTTTCATAGCTATGGTAATCTGCCCAGCAGTCAATATTCCCCATGCAGGCTGGATGAATTCTCAGAGAGGCAGAGAAGCTTGCATCCCAGCTGTACTGCTGTGGCAGTGGTTTTGTTGTCATTTTTAAAGGGTTTGTTTGCTTTCTGTTTGGTTTTGTGTTATCTTTTTTTTTCTTCTTTTTTTTTTTTTTTTTAACATGATCCACTGGAAAATGTATTTGGAGAGAAAAGCAACCCGTAATGATGTTCTGTTGAAACAAGTGATGCTTGGCTTGCTGAAAACCAGAAGGAAAATAATGACATGAAAATTGTCCTTGTTCAGGAGCAGTAAGCAAAGATTATATATAATTGGACAGTTATGAATCAATGAAACTGCATAGTTTTTCATGCAACTTGGCAAAAATTCAAGCTCCCTATGTATAAGAAATCGGGATCAGAACACTTCTAGAAAAAAAAATTAATTTCTTTAACTTCGTGTGGTCTGAGTTGAAACACAGTAACTTTCATCTTTCCATGTGAAATGTATTCCATTTCAGTCCTGAAGCTTTTCTGAAATATGATGGAAAAAGCTTTACTTTCTTTTTCATAAAGAGCAGTACTAAATTTAAACATCTATTTCATAAGTGTATAGGGGAAGAAACAATTGTGAATCACCAGATTTTTCTGTTGTGTATTCTGCAGTTGGTTGGATCCTTTGTTAGAATCAGAGTCTGGAAAGTAAAATGTTCCTAGCTTCAATTTTCTAATCTATTATGGATTTCTGTTTCGGGGTATTCTGCTGCTCCTCTTTCTCTTGTTCTACATTCTGCACATCTCTTTAATACTCTTTCCATATTCCCTGGATTTTTGATGGCCTCCTATTGGATAGGTTTTTCACATTCCTCTAGTGATGCCGATTCTTGAATTTGATGGGTATGACATTGGAGCTGTGAATTTGGTTAGATAATAATGAGGTTTATTTTTATCCAACTGTTCTCATTTTTTAATCACAATTCTTGCATTATTTAGATGCTTTGTATTTTCTAGATGTATTGTCCTGCTGAAGTATCTGGAATAGAAGCACAGATTAATTGTTTTAAAATCTGTATGCAGATTATTGCAGAAAAGTGCTATGAAGCAGCAAGGTAATTCAAAAGGTGTGAGAAAAGACTCACATCCCTGAAAAGTATATTCTGAGAGAAGGGTCTTGAGTGGAAACACAGCCATCAGCAGTGGAGGAGTGAGCTACAACAGGTTTATTTTCAAGTTGTGGAGATTTGGTTACAGTATGGATCAAAGAAAACTGTTTCTTTGAAGAACAGTGAACGGGGAATTACTGACAAGAGAGTATCCTGCTGAAAAGAAATTCAATAGTGATGGTGATCTCTAATGAATTTAATAAATGAGGGACAAATCTTGAGATACTTTACATACCAGGAAAAAGGCAAAGTTCTTTCTCTGAAGGGAGCTGTAAGTAGAGGAACTTGCTCTGGAGATTTCTCTCACTCTTCACATCACTGCAAATTGCCAGGGAGAAAAAGAAGAAATCACAAATAATAGGAGACTTGTCAAGGATGTAATGTGGAAATTTACAGAGACATGACTTTGGGAAGGGACAGGGAATTTCTATTCCTTCTATTCCTTCTTATCCTCAGTAGCAATATATCATAACCCTAGCCCTCTGCTGTCTTGACACTATAAGCAAATTTTACTTAACCTTTTAATTGACATTTTAAAGTGAGTTCTTTCAATCATGTTTTAGTTCACTTTTGAAAGATTCATGCACAATTGTCCAAATCGGGACAAGCACTGAGTGCTTCTTCATTTAGTACATGTAAATGGCTCTATGAAATTTCAAATAGGACACCACAGAATCCAAATCTCTGAACCACTCAGAGATGTAAAATCATTTGCAGGATGACGCGGAGAACATTGTCCACTAAAACATCGTAATTCAGTAAAGAATTAAAAATACTTGAAACTGGAAGTTTCAAAGCTAAATAGCATGATTGGAAGTTGAATCCCATGAGAACAGACTATTTAATGAATGCTATTGAGCCCACTGAGTCCAGGAGCAGGACCATGTTTGAATATCATGCACATTATGTAATAGTTAATAATATGGTCCAACTTTAGGAAGTAAGGTCTAATCATGACAATTTTTACCTGTGTTAAGAGGTGGGAATCACATACATGGTAATATATAGATATATAGATATCACAGGCTATTCTTCCAAAACCCAAGTGCATGGTGCAACTGTTTTCTTTTCTATTCATCTAAAATCTTTGTGCTTGATGCATTTTCCTCTTTCTTGAATTCATTTGGTCTTTTTTTGTGATCTAGTAGAAGAATTTGTGGTGCGGTGAGATTTGCTTTCTTATTCATTTGTTTATTATTGGCCTAGATAAGGTTGGTTATTCTCATTGTTGTTTTCTGCATCAAACAGGCAAATAGACCTGTCATCTCTAGTAACATCATATGGGGCAAAAAAAGGGTGTGGATAAGAAATTTCCTCCTTCTTATTTCTGTACCAACATGAACAAGGGAAGGCCTAGTGGAGAATGTTTTTATTTCTGCAGTTTAACAATTTCCAGCAAAAATGAATGCACGCGGGAGTGCTATTTGTAGGAATTTAAAGATGAAAGGGAGTGCAGGACATTGTCCCAGTCCTGAAAAGGTAATAAATTATATTTGAGTAGTTCCAAGAAGACTATGCTGTTCAGAAGTAATTCTAACAGTGAAGACTCCACCATCTTCTAGGTGATCTTTTATAGCACTTCACTATCCTCACTGTTGAGAAGGTTTTTGCAATATCTACCCTGAATCTTAATTGCTGCAATTTAGCACATTTCTTTCTGTCCTGTCCATCAGTCTGATTGAGAACAGGTGATTTCCTTATTCTTTAGAAACAGCCTTTCATGCATTTGAAAGCTATTATCGTGTTCAATCTCAGTTGTCTCCTTTCTAGCCTAATTCTTTCAAGCTTTTTTGAAGCCCCTGTTCCCTAGACTCTGGTCGTGTTGCTCCCCTCACATTTTTCTCAATAGACTTGTGTCTTCCTGGGGTGTAATGTCCAAATTTGTACCTATATTCCTGCTGAGGGTTTATTAATGCTGAGCTGAAGGGGAGAATTGCTTCATATTTTTGCTGGCTCTGCTTGTGTTTGTGCGCTCCAATATGCTGTGAGCAGATGTCGACTCACGGTGTCACCCTGAACCACGTTCAAGCACAGAGGCTCACACTAAAACCAGGCAAATAAAGGGAAAAGAAGTACCAAACATTTCACCCTGCCACATATCTATTAGACAAATATGATAAAGCTTTATTGGTGATCAATCAGCTGAAAAGATACGTAGAAAAAGAAGTTCCTCTTTGCCATAAGAGATCAGTGATCAGCTTTTACTGATTTCAGAGTGCTTGAGTTATCCCCTTCACCAGCAACTGGAAATCTGACAATCTCTTTTGTCAGGAGAGAAATATGCATTGCAGATTAATGGCTGAGTTTGTGTTACTGCTCCGGGTTTTCTCACTCCTTGTGTTTATAGTCACCCAGGTCAGAAAATTTCCTAATGAGGTTTGTGTGTGTGTGTGGCTAAGGACTGATGAAATAACCTGCTGATCTCATCACTGTGACCAAAAAACTCAGTGGTACAGTAGTTTGTCCTTTTCATACGAAGAGATTAAATTAGAGACTCTAAGTAAATTAACAAAAACTTAACTGTTGTTTACCACCTGGGTCTGTACTGAGTAATGACACAGGAATTCCCTGCTGCTAGTCACATTTACAACATTTACATTGCAAACTGTACTGGAAAGGAATAAGCAAACTTCTTCAAATGCATAATTAGAATTTTCCTTCTGGAAAACTAATCTTGTGAATTTGCTTATTTCTGAGCTTCTTTAGTAGAAGGAAGCCTATACTGTATTGCTTGCACATTATAAATCTCCTTTGATGAAAAAAATGAAAGAAATGCAAACTAAGAGGGATGCATTTTATAGACAAAAAAAATTTTTCATATACTGAGTTGTATAATTGAAGCCCATCTTGACTAGAGAAGTTACTTTAGAAGTTTTTAAGGTTGTAAGCTATTTCCCCCTGTGCAATTCAATAGCTCATTACCAGTTAAATATCATTATATTATACTGTATATAGATCCAGTGTTTTGGAAGAATTCCACAAGAAGCAAATGCACTTGTGGGATATCCTCTATAGCTAATGGATATTTATTTTAATGGCATAGACATTGCTTTAATTCTCTTTCTGCATTAATGATAAATTGATCATTAGTGCAAAGTAGGTGAGAATTAAAAATGGCTTCTAATAATTTATAGCTCATATTGATTTTGCTGGAATGTTTCAACAATAAGGCAGAGCCCAGGCCTTTGACTTGGGTAAATTCCATTCAGGTCAGTGGGATGTTTGCTGAAACAACCTGTCCTTCAACCCTCACTTTGCGGGTTTTGACCACCGTGTGCGTTTTGGAGCTCAAAAGCCCGTGTCAACACGAGCATTGCTCTTGCGTGTGCTGTAATTCATAAACCTTTGTGTGATTGTGATTTTGGTGTAGATTTTCACTCTTAGCCAAAGGATTGTTGCTCCTTGTCCTATGCAATGCAAATGCAAGATTTTTATTGAGGGAAGTGCCCTGATTTGAGTTACAAGAATTAACTAATCTTAGGTTTAGAGGTCTCTCTGAAAAGAAAGTATTTGAAAGAAGATTTGTTCAATCCCAACTGAAAAATAGCAACAAAGGAAAAGCATTTAACTTTTTAAACTAAGACCACAGAAATTATGAAAGGGAACATCGTTTTAAAAATGAAGTAATTTTTTACAACGTGATTCTTTAATTTTCATAATGTTCCCTTTATTTTTCACTACAAATAATTTGAGAGCATTTCATGTTACCAAATGAAAAAAAAAAAAGGGTTTCACTGTAAGTCTCTTCTCGGTTCCACTGCTTTTGCTGCTTTATAAAGTGTTTTGATATATCTGGATGAGAATGACTACACCAGTACCAAGTGTTTTTTTAAAGAAAGCAGCCACAGATCAGTAGCATATATTGTACCAACTCCTCTAACAAACCAGCAGCTCTGTGAGATGCAGGGATATGGAAAAAACATGATAATTCATATTATGTGATTGTCTTCCTCCACTGCATGGCTTAATTCTGATTGAAATTACTGGCAGTACTTTGTGTGCATCAAAGGAAAAACAGCTCCAGGAACTGACATCCTGTGAAATGTGGAAGAGCTATTATAGGCTGGTGGTTCGATACAGTGGTTTCTGAAACCTTCCTGACGAAACCCATAAGCTTTTTCTGGGCAGTAATGCTCAACTCTGTGACCAAAGATGGTCAGCAGACCACCCATCTTTTCTCTTCAAATTTATGATAGCTTTAGCATGTGCAAAGATTCAAAGAGCAGGTTTCAGACCATAATCCTTTTTTAGGGCCCCATTCTTCTCATTTTACTTGTTAGAAACAAAATTAGATCCAAGGGTGTTAAAAGAAAGCTGCTAGCTTTCTAAGCCTTTAAAAATATGTATGCATTGCACATTTTTTCTCTGAGTACATCTTTTATTATGCACTGAAATAAATAGGTAAAATTAGGCAACTTTTGATAGAGCCATAAAATTGCAGCTGAGAAGTCCTGGATTTTCTTTCCTGTTACAACCTGCTTTTAAAGATAAGCTGGTTGTGACTCTTCATTTTAATTATATAGCAGGCGCTTTGTTTTAGCTAGGAATTTTTTTTAATGTAATTCATTAAAAACTAAAACACAGGTATGAATAAAATTATTTTCTGTTTCCAATCTCTTGACATTTGCAGCTATTATTTGCATATATGCTAAGGAGAACAAGCTTGGCCAACAAAGTTTCTTTAAGGTGGTAATGTTTTCCTATACAAATTGTCCCTTTAAGCAAAGTTGATCAAATATTTACAGGATTCCCATCTATCTATGTATAAAAATTGAGGGAGGCCCACGCTTCCATGATTATTAAAAACACTGGCATTCATCAGGAAGCGATCTCAAAGTGCTTTAAAAACAGAGCATTGGCTTTAAAGTTGCACTGAATATTCTTGTTAGAGCTTTATAGACACAAACTTGTAGGTGGAGAAGACTTAATCCTGCAATGTTCTGTTGAAGATTAAAGATTAAATGTGCTGGAAGATTAAAGCCTTTGGAACCTTCTAGCACTGGCGTGAAGGGTGTAATTCTACCAAGCCTTACTCTTGCAAACACCCTTTATCTATGGGACTGTAATATTGACCTAGCTTGCCAATTAGCCATCAAATGGCAAATATTTTGTAGTGATTTTTCCAAGGCTGTATTTTGAAAAGCTGTGGCAGCGGCAGGTGTAGAAGTTCCATATTTTCCGTACTACCGAAGAGAATTGTAGGATCATGTTTTAGGGGAGGGTGTGGTACCTCACCTGGTACTCTAGCCATCATTCATCACAACAGGTAATTCATATTACAGTGTCACTGGGTGAGAGCTGTGCCAGTAGATAGCAGATAGCTGTCCCTGCCTGAATGCTTCCCTACAAGTCTGTCTATTTTCTATATTGGAATTCCCTATATTTGTCCTTAAGAAAAGAACGGAATGTATATATCATCAGATTTTCTCTCTCGTTAGGTTAATTACCTTTGGCTTCTGTAGTAGCTTAATTTTTCTTGCCCTATCAATAGGCCTGCTGAAAGAAGCACAGCACAAAGGGTTTTATCTGTGTTATTGATTGGCTAGAAAGTGATGTGTTTGCGACTACTGGAGCTTCTCCAGTGTGTATTTATTTACATTGGGGGGGAAAAAAAATCAGTATTACTTGGAAAAAAAAAAAAGTAAAACTTTCATTTAACATTACAAAAGAAAGTATTGCTTAATCCCTGAAGTAGGAAATTGCTTTTCTTCATGATCCATTGCTTTCATACTGTTTCTGGCTGCTGGTGCTGAAGGAAAGAAAAACTGTGTTCTCACTCTGTTTTCACCATATCTATTTTCTTATCCTCAAAAAAAAAAAAAAAAAAAAAAAAAAAAAATTTGGCTGCTAATTTGTTGTTGAAGTAAATACAGGGAGAGGAGAGCCTGGGTATGAAAAGATGTTTTTGTCTCGAATGGGCATTTGCAAATGTGGAAGCAGAGGAAAACTTTATGTGAAAATCTGAAAAGAGGAGATTAAGGATTTGAAGTACTATATCAAAGCTGAAGTATATGAGCTATTGCTATTCTTTGAGATGCCGTTATGGTTTTATACCTAAATTCAGCAGCATGTTCCCAGAAGATGAATGTTGCTAAGGAGTGTTTTTTTCTTGTGTTCTGATCTTGTACATATACAGAGAGAAAGAAAATGGCAATTAGAAGCAAAAGGCATAGCTGGCTGAAAATGATGGTATTTTGTTTCACCTTGCTTAAGGCTCATTCTTTTTTGTTATAAGCACCTATTGTTTTATTGCTTCTAATACGCACTATAAAAATATAGTGTGTTACAGCTCGGTGCTGGAAAACACAAACGGACTGTAACTAAGGAATGATTATTTAGCTTTGGAAGTTACAGTACTTAATTAGTGATTCCCTGACATTGTTAGGACAGGTCACGGAATGGATTTTAGCATAATTGTAAGTTACCAGCAGTGGTTTTAAATTTTCCCCTAGGAACAGCAGTAGAAGTTGTATTTTCTCTCTTCCTATCAGTGGTGTCTCCTGTTTCCTTTTTTAATCTGATTGCTTTCTTCGGTTTTTTAATCCATTTAGTCTTGCAAACGATAATCAGAGGTTATGCCAGTAAAACAGCAGTCTGAATATAATTGTGATGGCAAGGTTTTGAGACTGGTATGTCACAGAAGAGGTAACATGTAGGTTTTATTTTGAGTTTCAGCTTGTGCTAGCTATATGAGGAAAGTAGCAAGACCACACCATATGCTCAATAAAAGCTTCATTAGAAAGGCATTAGTGGATTAATCCAACTAACTCCGAGGTTTATTTTATTTAGAATGTAATAAGGTAAGTTCATTAGTTTGCAGACTTAATGTTTTCTACTGTACCTCAAAGCAACCAGTAACAATTCCACTGAGATTCCCCAGATCTCACTAACACCTGTCAAGATAAACACATGGCTCTCTGGGGGAATCACCTTGGCAACATAACTGAGGGAATCTAGAAAAAAAGTAAGTCTTTCACACACAAAAGTGTGTTACACAGTCTAAATTTGATTAATGATTTTTCACATACCTCCGAGGTCATATACCTCTTTAAAGTAGAAAAAAAAAAGTCAAATCAATCTCTTAAGAACAAATATTTTGGAATGTACAATACTGCGTCTGAAATGTATTTTAAAGAACTTGAAGGATGTAGAATAATTATGCAATTTGAATTGAGCTTCAGAAAGACTGTCTGAGACCAGCAATTCAGTCCCCCTAGGGCTAATATATTAGATTACAAGGATTATTGTAGTGGCAGTATTTGTGCCACTACATTTAAGATTATGTCAGCATTTTCATTTTAAACCTGTATGTTCAGAGGTTCATAACTCAGCTATAGGAAATTTGCTTGGCGTTACAAATGTGTTCTGCGCAACACTGACACTTTTTCTCGGGGAAAGAAAAAAAAAGAAAGAAAGAAAGAAAGAAGCTTAAAGCTAAATAAGTATTTGGACATTTTCAAGTTATGACTGCCAAAAGTTAATGTTGTCTTCTTGCAACTCTTCTTTTTAAATTCGGTTTTTTCTACAGCTGACTTGTAACACTACTGCTGTCTGGAGTCTAAAGCAATGTATTGCACTGGACAAAGGGTAGATGGCTGCACCTTATCCCTTTCTTTGCCAACGCTGAAGCAGCACTAACATGTTCAAGGAATGCAGGAGGTGGAACGTCACTGTACATCCTCTTCTCGACCCAGGCCAGAAAAGTGAGGGGTGTTGTGTGACATTCATGAGTCATGAGTGATATCTTAGAAATCCTGTCAGGAAACCCTGCTTAAAAATGCACTCCTGACTTTAGGTTCCCCACAAACACTATTTAAGGCTCTCTTGGCTACCAGTGGGCTTCCCACCAAAGGGAAAAAAAAAAAAAAAGAAAGCAATCTACTTTGCCTCGCAAGGTCTTTAAATTCAATTTCCCCATTTTGTGGCTGTTGCACTGAGTCTATTGTGAGCTTTCCTTGACATGGCATTTAATATGTCAGTTATTGTGCATGGTAAACAATATCAAGGGCTGCAAACAACTCTGTAACATACACACTTTTCCTATTTCTGGAGACCTTTATCAACAAATAGGTTTTGCATATGCTTCGTATGCTTGTACTGGATACAAAAGAGCACAATACTGGGTTCTGTTATTGGCATTTGTCATGAAACTTCTTGATGACTAATTTACAACCTATTTTTGTGCTGACTTGTTTTTTTATCCCTAGCGGGAGTATTTGCTGAGGAGTTCAAATCAGTAGCATTCAAGCTGTACCAAGGATCTCTCTTTTCTGTGGCAATGCAGTGCCAATTCCTGCAGCAGCACTGGGAGAAATAAGAGAGACTTTTGCAGGTTCTGTAGCAGCGGCCGAATTGCCCATAGAATTAACCACTCGTGTGGTAGCCCAGAGAGAACGACTACCAACTCTTTGCTGCAGGACTACAAATCTCTTAAATGCCTCTATGCACGTACAGGTGGACTTGGCCTTCATTCCTGTGGCTTTAGGTGGGAGTCAAAAGGGGAACGTACACAAAGTGTTAGAAATCTTTTTGCCAAGTTAGACTGAAAAAAAAAAAAAAAGAAAGAAAATATGACGTTAAGTGGCATCACAGCACCGGGAGCCAGCAAGAGGCAACCCCCAGTAGATTCTGAGCCATCCTCCTCAAGACGGGTCGAACCAGGGCTAACTCAAGTAAGGATGGACAAACTTGGCAAAGTGCCTTGATGACTTATGGACCAATCAGGGCTATTTCAGAGCAAGAGGGACCTTCTCTTCAAAGTCAAAATTCCCCAGTGGAAAATGTTCTCCACAAGCCCCTTCTGTTCCAAATTGAAAAGATCTGGCTTATGTGCATGTCTTCAATGAAATGATATAAAATGAAAATCAGCTTGATTTTGACAGCAAGGAATTGAGAGAAAGAGATTACTTTATACACACAGAGTCAAGAAACATTTATTATGAAGATTTAAACCCATCTGGATGTACAAAAAGGCTTATTAACTGTACCAGGATTTGTTTTGAGCTATGCATAGAGAGAGAATAGCTACACTACAGAGAAAGCAGCCTAAGTATTTCCTTTGTAAGCTCCCCTTTCTTATATTATTACCAAAATTTTGAACTTCTGTGGGTTTAAGGGCTTCACAAATACTTCATCCATTCCCCTAGAATCATATTTTTTACCTTCTAAGTCTTCAAGTAGTTCATATCATAAAGTTTATTGGCATAAAGTAAACAGTTTCTGCCCTAGGTTATGCAGGGTTAGAACACAAACTGGACATGGATGACAGCCTTGGTTCAGTATCTTGCAATTAACTGGCTTTTGAAAGCAACATTCTTTGCTGTTTAAAAGAGAGAAGTTACCACGTCCACTGTTAGCAGACATCAGTAAAAGTACTGGGAGATACAGTGTCTAGGTCATTAAATTCAGCAGTGTTTATAGTGGAAAGAGGAAACATTAGCTTGACAGTTTTCTTCTTTAAGCCTCTATCTGTGGGCTGGACAGATATAAACATAAATTCTGGTCTGTTTAATTGTAATCACAAAATGCCCATGTGTTTTCAAATTAAGGGAGAGTCCAAGCCTAGTAGTGGGGAACCTGTGTAACATAAAACATCAGTGGTGTGTAAGAGCTGAGCATAGTTAATTACATAGTAATCCTGTAATACAAATACAGATTTGTGGAGGTGTTTTGGGTTGGGTTTTTGGTTGGTTTTTTTAGGCTGAATTGGGTTGAGTGGTTGGTTGGTTGATTGGTTGGGGGGTTTTTTGTTTGTTTTTGGTTGGGTTTGTTGGGTTTTTTTTATTTTGCTGAACAGCACTTGAGCTTCAGGAGTTTAAGAGTGGATGTTGCTACACGAAGTGCAGGAATAACTAGAGGTGGCCAGAGGAGCCTGGTTGCATAAGGTGGCACTTAACCAAAAGGAGCCCTGAATTTAACTGACAACTTCTGCTGGCCTAAGGCATGGTCTGCACTTCAGTTTTGCTGGTGTTGCTGAAGTTGTCCATCTTAGCTGATCTATCTGTATTGTTGCAGAGAGGTATGGTCATACCAGCAAGAAGTATCTGATTTTATGTGAGGAAGTAATGTAAACTATACTCATGGGAGTACTTTTTCTGTTTGTATAAATTTTCTTTAGGAGCATTTGGTGTTTATATTATAACGACACTAGAACAAATCAGGGAAAGATGTGTTCTTACAATAAGGATATTCTTGCTCAAAAAATTTAGGAGCCTACTGATTTTAACAGAGTTTATTTGGTGGAAATACCTTGATTAAAAGTCACATTTACTACCAATGTGACTTGCACAGGCTAAGTGTTAAATGGACTAACTTCACTGAGCTAGGTTCTTGAGATACTAAAATCTACTTTGTGAACACTAGAGTTCATTTTCACACTTTATTTTCTATGCCTGCAGTGGAACATTTATTTGTTTACACAAACTCTTGTTTATTGTCTTCTTTTGTACCACTTCTTTCTTCTTTGAGTGAACCTTCACAGACTGATACCAGCATGTTGATTATATTGGGAGTACAATTCTGTGTCCTTGGAGATTAAAACCAGGTTATTTTAACTTCAGTTAGACCTAAGCTAACAAAAATTCATACTCTTATGGCAGCAGGGGGTAAAAAAGGCAAGCATTTTAAATAAGAAGTGCTGCTTACCTTTGGTTTTCATAGTGTTTACTTGCAGAAGCTTTTAACTTACTTGTCATTAAAAAGCTTAACTCCAACTGCCAAAACACCCAACCAAACTTTTAAAATAGAATAACAGAATCATGGAGCCACTTAGTTTGGAAGAGACCTTTAAGCTCACCATTAACCTAGCACTGTCAAGTCTGCCACTGAATCGTGTCCCTAAGTGTCACACAGAATCGTGGAATGGTTTAGGTTGAAAGGGACCTTAAATATGATCTCATTCCAACTTCCCTGCCATGGGCAGGGACACCTCTCACTAGGCCAGGTTTCTCAGAGCTCCATCCACCCCAGCCTTGAGCACTTCCAGGGATGGGGCACCCACAGCTTCTCTGGGCAACGTGTTCCAGTGCCTCAGCACCCTCACAGTAAAGAACTTCTTCCCAATATCTAATCTAAATCTCTACAAGTCTTTTAAATACTTCCAGGAATGATTAATTCACCACTTCCCTGGGCAGCCTGTTCCCCCTGGGCAGCCTGTTCCAATGCTTGACAACACTTGTAGAAATTTTTCCAAATATCCAATCTAAACTTTCCCTGGAGTGACTTGAGGCCATATATTCTTGTTCTACTTGAGGAAAGAGACCGACACTCACCTAGAACCTCCTTTAAATCAAAACATGCAAAAAGTATAAGTATCTGACTAGCAGGATTTTCTTCAAATTGGAAAGAACTTTTATTAGCTTGCTGAAAACACAAAAAAAATTGAGCAAGAGAGGATTTTACTGGAATGTCCCTCTTTTGCCTTCCTGTCTCCATCTTGCTTTCATGCACACATCCTTCTTCCCCTTCCTGTTATCCTTTTAATTTTCAATCTTTTAATATTTTCTGCAAATTAATTCTCTCCCATTTCTCACCCTTGTACTGCATTAGATCACCTTTCTCCCCCATGAAACTTGGATAGTCTTCTCTTGTTTGTGGTTCAGAGTGCAGAGCCAGAAAAATGTCACATGTTGTTAAAATTAGAGCTGCTACACCCAAGGTGCTGATCACATTACCAGATCCAGAAAGAGATGCCTACTTAGAGGGCAGTCACCCCATTTACACTTTAATAGGGCACTTAAGTAAGAGTTAGATGCCTAAATAGTTTTGTGAAGATTTGGCCTTTGTGTACTCAACTCTTGGTTTGGATGCACAGCAGCAAAACAATCCATTAATTTAATAGTCCCTAAGTAGCATTTAATATCATAATGTAGCACCTACAAATGACCCATTATAATCTATCTGATGAAAAAACCCAACTTCTCAAAGTAGTCTCCAGGCACAGATTGAAACTAGAAACTTTAGTGGCAGTTGTGTATGTGCGCTGCATAAACGGTACATATTTAATAAAGCAGAGCGCTTAAAAACCCCTTTTATCTTCAGTAAAATATTAAATGAAGTACCTTGGAAGTACCTAAACATTTTATTCATTTGTCCTTGTTTTTTAAGCACTTTAGGCCTCCCTGGCACAGTAGATAGCAGATGCAGCAAGAATTTAGATTAAGGTACTCCAACTATGAGGATACCCAACAACACAGAGTGCTTCCACAAAGTCCTTCTGAATCCTCACCAAAGTTTATCTTCAGCCGAAGTTGAACAAACTGTGCTCGGGCTGGAAGGCATCTGCAGAAAGCCTCTCTCAGCAAGGTTACACCTAATGGGGAATCTCCCAGTCGGGATGGAGCCATGCTTTCCCAGGTGCCGGCAGGGAAAGTCTCACTGTGAGGTAGCACAGTGCAGCTCCCGATGATGGCCTTAAAACAGCACAGCCGAGCAAAGTTAGTCTAGACAGAGCTTGCCAACTGAAATTTTATCTGAACAACTGCGTTGCCAACTGTATCATTACACGGTTGGCAATACCGGCTTCCTATTTCAGAGGAGTGATAACAATTTTAAGTTCCTCGTCTGTAGGATGTCTAGAATCATTAAGAACAGTCAAGTTAACTACTGCCTGTTTCTAAAACGGCAGCAACATGTGAACAGTTTAATGAAAAACTGGTTCCAGTGACTGAAATATTTTGTTTCCTGAGTCAGATTGATAGAAAACCTAGTGGTATTTATGGATGAAATTTCTAACACACATTACTTGCATGAACAGGAAATATATATCAGGAGGTTTAATTTTATGAGAGCTGTCGAATCCAGGCTGACGTTTCTTTAAGGTTTCATTCCTTTTTTCCTCCTTTCCCTAACTCTGAAACTTAGAGAATTTATTGTCTTTTATTTTTTTAGGAGGTGACAGTGCATGACAATTGAAAGCTGATAGTTTGGAAAATTGGTGTTTCTTCTTTCACACGGAGGCTTTTGGAGACAGGTTGGAAAAGTCACTGACTTCCTCCTAAGCTGCCTTTCCCTCTGGCGAGCCGGAGGTGTTACAGGGTGGCCCCTGCCTCGCAGGGACGCTCCCCGGGCAGGGGCGGGTGCGGTCTTCCTTCGGGGTGCGTGTCTGCCCTTCCATGGAGGGCAGAAAGGGCTCAGGCACAGCGACTGCTGCTTTCCTCACTGCGTTAAGGCTTTATTATCATTTACCTCGGCCTCTTGGCAAAACTTTGGGTGCGTGGCGAGGCTGCGATGCGACGCGTCCAGGTGGGCAGGGGTGTGACCAGCACCGCCTCCGGGGCAGGGCAGGAGTTGCCGCTTGCTCGCCGCTGCTCCGGGGGTTCAGGCTCCTTTCGTCGCTGTGTGCGGACCCCGCGGCGAAGGGCGTTTCTCTTGCCGGGGGGAGCGATCCGCCCTGGGCTCAGTGGAGCCGGGGCGAAACGCCTTTCTCGTTCGTCAGCCTACGCAGCTGAGCAAAGGTTGTGACTTCCCTTCGCACCCGCGGGAATTAGCGCCTCGGCAAATTGCAGCGGTTTTCGTTTAAATTAACGCGAAATGTATAAAAAAACCCCATTCTCACGCCCACCGCTCGCCCTCTCGCTTTCACGCATCCGCACCCCGCACCCATGATCTCATGCTGCTGAAGGCATGGCACAAGATCTACGGCAGGCTGGGAGCGGGGGAGGGAGGGAGAGGAGGGCCGGGAGTGTGCGGCTCGCACACCCTGCTGTGCCCAGGTGCGGTACTGCAGGGGCTGCGCCTCCGCGCCCGACTCCGGGGGGCGCGGGACCCGCCGCGGGGTGATAGGTTGGCCCCTAGAATACCGACCCCTGGCTTTTAAGCGTGACATCGGCTCCCATGGCACCCTCGGCTGTGCGTGTGTGTCTGTGCGGGGGTGATGGTGGTGGTGTAGGGTAGCCCTCCCCCCTGTTTTGGGGATAGGCGTGGGGCGAGCGCCGCGGCGGGGCCTCGCACCCGGGTGGCGATGCGGGAGCTGCCGGCGCCGCCCTGCAGCTGCGGGGGAACGGGGGGGGCTCAGCCCAGAAAGGATTTTTTTCAGCCCAGTTTGTGGCCGCGGCTGCGGTGGGCGGCCGAGGTGCGGTAGTTGAGTAGTGCCGGAGAAAATCCCGGTAACTCTTTGTTCGTCGCCGTGTGTGTAATTACCGGATAATCACAGCCGGTGCCCGACTAGACGGAGGGAAACATCTGATGGGCGAAGTTTAGACCAATTAGAAGACCCCGAAATCGTTCTTTTTAAGATGAAAGTGGGGTTTCAAGACACTGGCACCTCTGAACTATCGGAGGAGGGGAAGTGCTCCTGCCGTGCTGCTGACTCCGCGGCGCGGGTGGGGAGGAGAGGCGTATGAGAGTGTGTGTGCGTGTGCGTCTGTGTGTGTGTGTCCCCTCCACACCGCCCGAGCCGCGTTCTGGCAGTGCACGGCTCCCGAAAGGCTGAGGAGAGGCAGCGCGACTGTGTGGGAGCTGAACTCAGCCTCCCTCTTTAACATAGGCTCGTCCTCTGCATTGCATCCAAGCCTCAGCGATTTGCTGTTCGGAGACTGCAGATTTGCATAGCCCTGCTCCTCGCAAGCATGCTTATTTTTATTTTTATTTTTTTTCCCAGCTTCTTTCATAAGGGTGCACTATTCTCCCTGAAAACATCGTCGGGTATTACTGTCAATAGCCAGACCGCTGAGATTGTCGGAGCAGCCTGATTATTGTCTGGCGGCGTGTGCGAGTGTGTGTTCGCGAGTGTGAGTGTGTGTGCGCGCCGGGAGAGAGCTCTCTCGGTGAGGGCTCACCAGTTTGGAGATGAATGGAGGGAAGAGCAGCAGTTTGATTTTTCTCTGCTTTCCCAGCGCTGGCTGATGGAGTGGCATCCCCTTTTTTCTTTCTTAGCAGAAATGTGGCATGATTGGCTACACTGTGGATTACTGAGGATGGGGGGATGCTTGGCGTTCTCGTAGCCCTTGCAACTGTGGAGTATTGTTAATGAGCACCAGCCCCGGGAAAGCTGAAACTAACGATTGTTTGGGCGCGGGGCTTTTCCCCACTTCCATCTCTTTGCGAAGGCTCTGAACTGCCTGGATTCTCTGACTATGTCTCGGATTGTTTTGGGTAGAAGAAGACCTGGAGAAAAGGATCCTCATAGGCTTTCCCAAAGGGAAGAGATGGCTCGCCTGGTGCCGTGAGCTGCAGCCAGCGCCGTGTGCGAGTGTGCGAGCGCCTCTGCCCAAAGTTTGCCTCCGTTGCTGTGGCTGCTGCTCCTCCCGAGGACGCCGCGGGCCGGCTCGCCGCGCACCGGAGGATGGGGGGGCTCCTTAGGGGCAGCCCGGAGCCGGGACCCGCCAGCAGCGGCAGCAGCAGCGCCGGCGGCCGCTTGGCCCTGCTCTGGATAGTCCCGCTCACTCTCAGCGGCCTCCTTGGGGTGGCGTGGGGCGCCTCCAGTTTGGGCGCTCACCACATTCACCATTTCCACGGCAGCAGCAAACATCATTCAGTGCCTATCGCTATCTACAGGTCACCGGCTTCCTTGCGAGGCGGACACGGTGGGTTCGGGTGCCGCTCGGTCCCTGCGCGGTCGGGGGCGCGCCGCCCCGCAGAGGTCAGGCGCGGGCTGCGGGACCCCGCGGGCCGGGGCTGCGGCGGCGCTCGGGGGGAGGACGAGGAGCACGGCGGAGAAGGGCTGGGCTGCGGGGCCGGGTTCCCCGGCAGCCCCGGCGGGCGGGG